>JABCKB010000481.1:0-34650 GCA_013184455.1 Fusarium continuum
TAAGTATATTATTAATAAGTTTAGCTAAATTTAAATTATCTTAGCATAATTAACGAAATGTTAATATAATCTGACCTTATAAAGGAAATTATAAGCCGATGTTAGAAGTCAAGCTGAAAGCTGCACCTGTAGCTTCAACGCCATCAGTATGGTATCGGGTTAGAGATGAGCATTCTTTCATTTGTGACTCTGCAACATCCTATAATCTTACGACTCGCCGAACCGGAACTCAATGATCCAACACTGATAGCTTCTGCATTTGGTATCTCTGAGAAGGCTTCTCTTTCATGTTCTTTTTCTCTTTAATGCTCAACCCTTGATGCTATCAATATCATGAGTGATACGCACCAAAGCCCGCTTCGACGGCCAAATGGACGACTAGAAGCTTGCGATCCATGTCGGGCGCGTAAAGTTGCCTGCGACCATAGACGGCCTACTTGCGTTCGATGCCAGAGGCGAGGAGAAATTTGCGTATACAAAACACCAACTTCGCGAATCAGAACCGCAGCTCAGTCAAGCCCAGGATCCTCAAATCAATTGGATGCTGAACTGCGATCGCCTCAGCCGACCAAGCCAATGATACGAGATTATGCATTTAGCCCTGGCTACCTTGGACTTACAAGCTACAATTCTGCCTTTCAAGGAGCCCGAGAGAGTTTATCTGCTTCTGAGCCTGACTCAGAACCCGCTGTAGCAGATGTAGCTAGTCACGATAATAACGATGTTTGCTTACGCAACTTGCCCTTACCGACCCAGAAGATGTGTCTTGTTGTCCTACAATATCTCCCAGGACGGCCAGACGCGCATATGGTTTTTCATGATGATCCTGGTCCTGAGATTACCACGTCTTGGAGTCATGTTGCTGTATCCCGTATTATCGCATCTCTTCGATGTCTTTTTCAACTCTTCGATGGGAGCGAATCGTTTGAAGAAAATGTTGCTGATGTCTTGTGCCGCAATACTTCGCGACCAGTACAGGATACGTTTGCTGAATTCGATGACTGGATAGACCAGTTCTGCGGACCAAACATTCGGTGGGAGTCGATAGGTCTTCTATGGGCCCATGTCGAGGGTCTATCAGATGCGTTGTCAACACTGAAATATCGTCAACTCCAGTGGGTGGAGGGCAAACAATCCTCCGTAATCTCACACGACCACCTACACTACTGCATCGAGATCACACGTCATTTTACCGCTGGCAACGATCTTCTTCTTGACCTCTGTCGACGACAGGCCGCTCTTGGGACTCTGGTTTATGGTGATGCTAGTGAGTGCATATGTTCGCTTGGGCTCCTGGTACTGATAGATCAGGTCCCGTTTACTGGAACTCACACAGCCTGTGTATCTCTATGATAATATTTCTAGGACTTCACGCTTCGGGAGGAGCATCTAAGCGGCAGGGACAGCCTGAGCAGCCCTCTTTCTGTGTTGAGAATAGGCGCTTTATCTTCAGCTACATCTTTGCAAACGACAAGGCCATGGTTTCATTTACTGGCAGGCCGCCACTCCTCAGTCGCCGCTATTGCTCATCACTGCCACCTTTGGATCTCCCTGATAGTAGCTTGATATCTTGTGACGCGTTGGTAGAGCATGCCAAAGCTCTAGATCAAAGTGGTTGGAATACCAAAGGCGAGATCCACAGCAATAGTTACATACGAGCCCGCTACCTAATGTCTTATGTCTTTGACGAAGTGATAGAAGTTGCACTCGGGAATGATGCTCATGTTACACTTGATTATCTTCAGTAAGTCCTCTGGTGAATTTATCAAACGCTTACTAACCTCACCTAGAAGTATCAAAGCTCGAGTGACACAGACGTTTATCGAGATGCCTTTACATTTGATTTTCAACTACCAAGATCTTGACGATCCGGATCTTGATACAAACGTCGTTTACTTGAGGATACTGCTTTATCTTGCTCATCGAAGAGACATCTTTGTTATTGAGCGGCTACTTCTCCAACACAATGCAGTCGATGACGGCTCTTTACTAACCACTAGTTTTGATTTAGTCAAGGTCACAGTCGCGCTCTGGATACACAAGAATCGATTTGCTCCTATGAGACGCAACTTTGAATGGCTTGTAAGTCTTGAAAACGTATGTTCTTGAGTGTATATATATCTTAACACATATACAGTTAGTCGCATACGCCGCTCCAGGAGGTGGAATTTTGTGTCAAGAGCTGCTTCGACCAACCTTCTTTGGCGTTCATCCTCTAAACCCTGCTCTTTCACGATCAAGCATTATACAGCAACTAAGCATGCTCGTTGCTTTTCTGAACTGGGTCGGGCCTAGTTCGCCCAACAGAATCATGTGTGCTGATTGCAAAGCAATCATTCAGCGTGTGCTTGATGAGCATTTAAATGCAACACCAGCAGTCGACCCAAGCCTAGAGCCCTTGAGTATAGAATTTCCGCGTTCCTTGGGTTTTGGGTTTGAGTTATTGAACACTTTTGACTGGCTGCAAAGTGGTACATAGGAAGAATGCAGACTTTTTTTTGGCGGTTACTTGAGGAACGTGTGGGGGAAGTCTTTGATATGAAACTCGTGTTATAATCCGAGAGAAAAAGCTTGCTAAACATTTCGGGCGTTATATCTTATTTTGCAGAATATTCAATATTTTTTTCTTCTCTTCAAATGTGTAACCTTGATCCATCGCAAAATACAGACATGAGTGAGGTTGTTAGTTCACATATTTTCTGTGATTCTATACATGTATCTGTTGACCAGTACCATGGCTATTATTGAGGCACATACTTTTATCTGTTTCTAATATCATTCATACGTGATTATGAAACTACGAGATCGCTTGGTTCTTTGGCTTCAGCTATCCATTAATTAATGGCTTGCATTACAAAATTAACTTCTTTTACTCGGTAGCTACAGTAGCAGGCTGGCTAAGTCGAACTGAATATATCGCCATCTTGGGCTAGAATTATAATACACAACTGACTGACTTTGGGAAATCCTACATCATCAACCCTCCAAAAAGTCCTGCCATGGCAACGCCAAAGCTCATCAGACCCCATCGAATGTCTCCTCTGGCCTCGAGACCAGCATTCGCGCCAGCGCTTTCCGTTGCAGACGCACTCGCGGCGCTTCCACTCTCAGTGGTAGTGGCAGAGGCTTCTCCGGAAGATGCTGTAGAAGCGCTCGTAGCTGTGGCCGCGGCACCAGTTGCCGCAGAACCAAACTCACCACCGCCAGTCGACCTTGGCTCGGTGCTCTCATCGGAGTCAGCAGCAGCCTTGGCGAAGGCATCGAAGCTCCTTTGTCCACTGGTTCTAATCATCTAGTTAGCATACGCTGCCCCTACAATAGCAAAGGGCATACTTACGGGGCGTTGATAGCACCAACCATGCCACCCTGGCAATGACCCTGCACGGCACAGTAGTACCAGATGGGATCTTCAGACCTGACCTCGACGCTGAAGACCCTGTCGCTGACCTTATCTTTGACGTTGAAATCTCCGCTGAAGAAGCTCGTGCTGTTCAGAGGCTCGCAGGGCTTGGCGAAGCTGCTCTGGGCGACGGAGTGAAATCCTTGGTAGAAGTGAAACTCGACGGTGTCGCCCACTTTGGCTTTCAGCTCGGCGGGCTCGAAGTTGAGGCCATTGTCGCCAACCTTGACCACGTGAACGGATGCGGTGAGGGCGCTTGGGATGGCAGAGAGGGCCAGGAGCTTAAAGGTAGAGGCGTGCATGGTTATGTTGGATGAATTAGGTTGGTGAGCAAGACGCGAATTATGAATAATGTGTGGTTCCAGAGTTTGTTTGTTGAGTGGAGGGTGAGAGTGTGATGTGATGTATGATGCAACCTCGAGTGATTCTACGTCTTTTCCCTCCTCTTTATACTTATTCCAATAAACGTCAACAGACTGAAGTCGACTTAAACTCTTCCCCTGTCCCCCTGTCGCAGTCATCCTCGAGGGGTTGTGCTAAGCTAACCTCAAACAAGTATGAAGCACGGGCGGCCGCCCAACACCAAGCATCTATCACTAGGAACAGCACAGCCTCCCGGCATATGCAGTCAATCTGATCACACCGGATAGTTTGATGGCCCGACCTGAATGGTTTGGGCTGCTACGGAGTACACGAGCGCTAGATCAAACGGGGGCCTAGAACAAGCCGAGACTCTTTGCGTAGCAGAGCCGTGTCAAAACTCGTCTTGATTTTGACTTTTTGGCGCCGGCAACTTAATGCCGTAGGGACGCCCATTTGCACGCGCCCGGCTTGCACCGTTTCACAATGGAGAGGCTTGTGCGCCAATGGATGAAAAGCCACTGCCGTGATACCCAGGGACAATGAACGAGGGCGGTCATAGGGTAGGTAAATAGTGATATCCAATTCGATTCAGCGATTCCTGTGAGGTTCGATGCACTATACCATGCTCTTCTAAACATCAGTCAGCCTTGATCTCTTGGCTTGCTAGAATATCATGATTTTTGGGAGTCTGTGCCTGGACCCAGCTTAATTGTGACCACCCAGGTAACAATAGGTTGACCATCGAAGCTAGCATCTCGACAAGGCCATTACAATGCAGCCAGTTAATGCTGTTAGTTTTTACTTACGAGTGAGGCCTCCAAATCTACCCCTCTCATGTGTTAGAGTCTATTGAACATAGTACGATGATGTCGTGGATTTGTCGTGTTTAGTCACCGGAATTCCAGAAAAATCAGATATCATGCAGAACCAAGATGAATCTTGTTTGCGACTATGCTTCAGCCAACTTGGCCCGACCTCACCCAACGTGGTAGCAGGGAGTAATAATGCTAATAAACAAACATGATGGCGGAAATAAAGAATGGTTTCAGATTACTCTCGTTCTAGATTTTATTCTGGTGTAGAATTTCATGTTCTCAAACTTAATTTCACGTTTCTAGGTGACAGGATCCTGTGTCCTGCGTGCATCAGGAGCATCTATTATCGTAGCATAACAATAGTCGCACTTATACATCGCTAGTCGTTATTACAAGTATCTAGAAACAAGCAATAACAACAACAACAACATTCTTCCTAACATGCAACTCTGAGTTTTCGGGTGAAGATGCTAGGTAGAAGCTCACGTATCAACGCCAGCCACTCCGCCAAGCGACGTCGCTTACCCTGGAGACAAACCCAACATGTCAAGATTGGCGCATGATCTGACCGTATACTCGGGCACCAACCCTCAATGTGGAAGCTGGGCAAGAATGTGCTTCGTTCTCATCTAAGCATCGCATTACACTAAGCAGGGCATCCGCAGATGCCTGCGCCACGATCGCTTCGTGATGGACGGAGTTTGTAATTTGTCATTTGTTTGTAAAGATTAGCTAAATTGCTGCTACTCATGGATGTTAAAGTTTGTCGTCAAGTGACAGGCACAGATCAGTCTTCTCGAACAATATCATCCCACATTTGCCGAAGCTTCGCAGTCACAGCTGCCTCGTTAACCACTAGCCAAGCACAATCAAACTTAAAAAGAGATGAAGCTCGTGCAGCATCTCGGAGCTTACATAATGTGAGCCCCACAGCGCCGGATCACTCGTGCACGGACCACCCTGGATCACCTATATAAGGCTGCCTTGCTCCCACTCTTTGCTCGTTTTTCTTTTCTCCTCATACTTACCTTGTTCCAAGCCTGCCCGATCATGAACTGGCAGGCTTAGCCTGGAGGGCCTGCATTGCACATCGCGGAGTCGATCTCCTTGCTCTATTGTCCTTCGGGGCCATAGGGGGCGCAATTTTTGATTTAAACCATTTTCATCGTGCGCTCAGCTTGATGCTGGGTCATGAAGAAGGTGTCTGGATAGCAAATAGTTCATAACCCTTCGAGGAAGCGAAGCAATGTTCAATTTTGTCAGCGAAAGTCGGTAGGGAGCAGGAGGGATCTGAATAAGTCAGCGTTGACACTGGTGAATATCGCACCCACGAGATGGCATTTTGGTTACGAAAGAAAAGGAAATGAAGTTGATGTTAAGATATTTTATATTCAAATTTGACTTGTGGCACAAACTACGTAAAAGTAGCAGTGCTAACCCAAACTCAATCCTACACTCCGTCGTGATGTTCCCCAATATTATTACATTCTTCCCTCAAGTCTCGAAGTCATCGTGATTTCTTTCCGTTTTCCATCCATTACTGCTTCTTCCACTGCCCAGCGTTCTCGACGCCCTTGGAGATGCTGTCGAGTCCACCCTCCAATCCGGTACCGATGTTACCCACAGCATCGCCGATAGGGCGGCCAGTGCTGCCGGTCGCAGAGGTGAGTGTGTCTCCAACACCTCGGGTTGCGGCTCCAGTGACGTTGCCGACCGTGCGGCCGAGACCACCGACGGTGTTGCCCAGTGTGCTGGTGAGGAAGTTGGCGGCTCCGCCCACAGTCTCACCAACGTTGGCGCCGTTGTTGTTCTTGTTGCTGTTGTTGTTCATGATGGTGGTGGTTGGGTATTATCTTGGCAAAGTGTGTGATTTGGTTTGTTGTGTTTGAGACTTGTTTTTTTGAGGCTTGAGTCGTTGTGGATTAAAATAATGAGACCTCTTGAATCTGTGGAATCTTCGTCTCTTATATATATTCCTCTTCCTACCAGAATCTATCGAATATCTGGCCCATGCAGTTCATCAGCCAAGTTACATCACCGCATGACGTCAAACTCCAAGACTGCCTCACAGTCGACTGGATTCATTGGATCGACATTTAGCCATCAGCCACACAACCATCCCTCCCGCACGCCTAAAATGACGTCCCTCGACACATAATTACGCATTCCGGTGTTTGAGAGGCATGCAGAGGTGTCCCTGTCCGGTGATCTTATAGGGTAGCATATCTGTGCTAGCAGGCATCTCCAGACAATGCTCTTGGTGAGGTTTTGATGTCATGCTCTAGATTGGACCCTTGAATGGTTGGTTTGTTCAGCGGAGACATACCCTTTGTGGCGTATTCGTCCGTTAGCTGTCAGACTGTGCGGCTGTGACTGGACAACAACCGCATCACAATCGATCTCGTGCATGTCGAGTCCCGCACGTACTGTAAAGATCTCTGCGCGATGCAAGATGTCGAGTTGCATCGTCATGATTCCATGATCTTGGCATGGCCATGACGTTGAACGCATATGTACGACAGGCACTATGGCCATGTCGAAGAGTATCCGCAAATATCATCAACTGCGAAGTGGAAAAATAAACATGGGCATGATCATCACGCCCGGCTTTTAACTGCTGCTCTAAAACTCAAGCAAAGGAATGCACTACCTAACCAATATTGAACTCGTCCGCCGCGGAATTCATCAACATCATACTCTTCTTCCTGATGATGTTCTGGTTTTGCCTCTCGTCACCTGCAGCCTGCTCGGGATCCTTCTCAACACCCTTATTCGTCCGCTTCTTGGTCTTCCTCTCCACACCCGCACCGATGCCTCTAGGCGCCTCTCTCAAGCCGTAACTCTTGGCTGTGTGTCCCAAGTGTAGCTCCGAAATGTCAAAGTGCTTTCTCTCCTCCTTGGTATGCGTAGCATACGCTCTGATATGGGACTTGAAGCCGTTTCGAGCAAGCTCCAGTCGCTTGGTATCCTCAAGGAACCGCTGTTCGATGTGCAGCTGAAGGGACTCGGCCTTGTCGTGGAAAGACTGTCCATCTTCCGGTTTCGCAGACGTCTCCACGGGGAACTCGAGCTTGGTCATCATTCCCTTCTGGAGAATCGAGTCGTAGGATTGCGTTGTTGGTGGTGTTGACGCTTTTAGGAGCTCGATATAGCCCTCTTCGGTTCCGGGGAGGAGGAATAGCAGAGCGTCACCCGGTTTACCAGCACGAGCAGTTCGACCGACACGATGGATATGGTCTGCAAAACTGAACGCAGGATCGTACTCGATGACCAAGTCGACCGAAGGAATATCCAGACCACGCGAGGAAACATCAGTGGTGATTAAGAGAGATGGCGACTTGCAAGCAGAGAATGACCGGAGAGTAGCTGTACGGACTGGCTGCGATAGAGATCCATGCATCCTGTGCAGGATCACCTCTGGGCTCGCTGGTGAAGTGATGTATGCTGCCTTTGACACTGTCTTGGAGATAGATTCAGCATCCTTAGAGGATGCCGCAGGTGCCTCGGTGCTGTTGGGGTCGCGCAAGAGTTCGTAGTGAAAGTCGACAGAGTCAGCGCAGGATATGAAGATGATGGCCTTCATGGTCTTTCCACGCCGGGAGAATGTGGACTTGAGGTACGAGATAAGGGTGACGAGTCGTAACTTGGCCGGGACAACAGAGTAGTACTGGTGAAGCTGCGCAGGGGCCTTCATCTCCGTCTTTTCCACATCAAGCTCAACATCCTCCTTCTTTGCGGCCAGGAATGTTGCATCTGCTAAACTCATCTCTCCCAGCTTCTGCACGTTCATCTTCATCGTAGCCGAGCAAAGTACTGTAACTCTCCGCTCGGGCAGGGCCTTGAGTGGTGTTCCATCAGGAAGATTGTCAGATACATCAACTGCCTTGAGTGCTGTGATCGTCTTCTTCAAGTCGTCCTCAAAGCCTAGGTCCATAAGTCGATCACCCTCATCCAGAATAAGCCATCGAACAGTGGTGAGGTTGAGGGCCTTTGTGTTGTCGATGTGGTCAGCAAGTCGTCCGGGGGTAGCGACCAAAAAGTTGACGCCTTTTCGTATGCGAGCCTTCTCTGCCTTTTTCGACTCTCCTCCAGTAATCGCTGTCGAGACAAGCCATGGGAACGGACGTATGAGCTTCTCTAGAACTGTGTGAACCTGCTTGGCGAGTTCACGAGTAGGCGCAACGATAATAGCAAAGGCACCAGAATCTCGATGGATCTGGGCCTTACCCTTCTCACTGAGAAGCAGGACGCGATGCAAGATGGGCAAAAGGTAGGCCAAGGTCTTTCCTGAACCAGTTTCGGCCTGTACAAATGCATCAGAGCTGCTCGTCAACATGTGAGGAACGACCTTGTTCTGAATGGCGGTGGGTCGCTCCAGGTTCATCTTAGTAAGTTCATCAACAAGCCGGGCTGATATCGTCAAGGTACCAAAGTTGGCAACATCTGACAGGGGCGCATTGGTTGCCTCTGGGGCAGTCCATTCTGGCTGTTTCTCTTCAACCTCTGTAGTCTGGGCAGGGTTGAAAGAGAAGAGACGTGAGATGACTTGTCTTGACTTGCCATCTGACTGTTGGTTACGGGGGTGGCTTGAGCTGTTTGCTCCTTGACCGTCGGTGTCTGTATGCCTTGGTCGTGAAGCATGTCTGGGAGAAGAACTGTAGTCAAGCGAGTGATCAAACCCTCCATCATCTGTTCTCTGACGTTTTGTCGATCTTTCCTCGTCGAACCCATTTCTCGATGGTTTCGGTTGAGATGGTTTTCCAGAGGCCAGTCTTTCAGCCTGCTTCCTGTCGCGCCAGCGCCCACCTTTGAACTTGACCTGAGGCTTGACCGGACCAGATCCCAGGTCAAAGTTTAGAAGCATGCCATCATCCGCCATAGTTGCGATGTCGTTGAAGTTGATTGGGTTTGTACAGGTTATACGTGGGGCTTGAGATATTCTCGATATATTGAAGAAAAAATAAAATATGGGTACACGCGTTGGTTATCTTATCAAGATCTTATCGATAACCGCGGTCTAGACTCATGCAAATTGACAGTTTGACAGAGAAGATGCACATGAAGTCCCGTCGTAAATCCGAAGTAAGATCGTCATGACGAAAATGGAAGGCGTCTGATGACCATCAACAGCGGACATTTAGGCATTTCAAGGCAATCTGATAACTCGAGAAGTCCCAATCCTTGACCTGTCAAGTGATCAAGAACCCTTGAGCGATCGCAAATCGCAACTCGAATTTCCCCGAGATTCCTCAAGAGGGGGACATCGATACAAGATGACGCAGGAGGTTTAATGAAGCACATCGAGGCATATTTGCGATTCTGTAGAATCGCGAACCTAGACCGCGTAAGCAAAGGGAGGCCTTGCGAATGTAGAGTAGAGCAGGGTACCGGCCCGTCGTGTCATACACATCGTAATCTAAATCTACGACGACGTAACCTTTTGTCACGTTGGTACTGCGTGAGAGCGCTTGCCAAGCGCAAACTATGGGATATTGCAGGTTGAGCTACGTATACATGCTTCAAACTTGATTCAGATAAAAGGCATATCACTGAATATGACGGTAGTTATGATTGATAGTCCCCCTAGGGACGTAAGCCGCTCAAAACGTTGTTCCGTGTAGCATCGGAGCTTGTCAGGTTTTCGTCTCCCGCTCCGGAAGCTATCACAGATTGATAACTGATAGTCGTCGGACGAACTGCTTAACAGTACCGCCGGATCTCCAATTCTCCAAATCCCCAATTCGTGAGCGGATATTGATGGAGTTAAAAAGCGAAAATGCCGGTTCGCATGCTTACAGCCGATCGGTCTCGGTTATTTACCTCAAGCGAGAGAGTGACAAGCTAGGCTAGCCAGGGGAACGAATGTCAGCCATAGTAATCCATCCTGATCCGCAGCATCCGTTGAAAACGGCTCTTTTTCGTTGATGGTAATCCATGTGACGGACCAAAATTGCAGCCCTGTGGTTCTGTTCTAAGCCCCAGGCATCCATGGGGCTAAACTGCTTGATTGACGTTGCCACCCTTACGCTCGGTTATCACGATGAAGCACACTCGTTGTTTTGCCTTTGTGGCTAGGCTAGGGCAGACGGAGAGCTGACGGAGTTGCACTAATTGCCCCGGGTGATAACCCGGTGTGAGACTTCGGGGTTGGCCGCATAATTGGTAACAGACTAAAATTGCTTTCGTTCCCGCACTTGGATGATACATTTGGACACTTTTTCTTGCCTCGCTGTTGCAGGTGACGTTTGTTGTTTTTCACCTAGAACCTGGTTGAATGTAGAGACGTTTGTCACACTTTGTGCTGATACTAGGAAATTGGAACACTTCTCGAATTTTTTTTTTTAACTTCGAGGACTTAAGGTATCCATAAACCATTGTCAAACTTCTCATCTGTAATATTCATAACCGAGGATATTGAACCAGATTTTACATTTTTCATCTGTAATTCCATTATCATGAATGGTTCTCTCAGATCCACCATTACAAACCCCTGCTCACGAACACAAAAAGAACAGAGAAAAAACATCGAGCTGAGAAATCATCATTAAAACCGAAATTACCCTTGTCAGCAGGTTAGACAAGGTGTCCTCTTTGGACGGGACATCTGGCAGTGACCCGACAGGCTGGACGTGGAGTTCCGGCTTCTCCCTCACAGTACCACGCTAACGGGAGACGAAGTGGTTCGTCCAATCGAGACTGATCTACTTCTAAGGAAGTCCAAGACAGGGAGGTCAGGACAAACGGCACCGGTTTGTTCTCGCCCTGGCCACCATCAAGCCCGTAGAGTTGGGTGGTAGAATTGGTTAGTGTCCTTGGACCCCTTGGCCCTGTTGTTGGTGATGGCTGGATGGATCTGCATGGTCGTCTGAATATTGGCCTAGAAAACGGTTCGCTTGAATCGTCACTTGCGGTCAGATCAAGGGTCGTATACGAAGGGTTTCAATGCATAGAAAAGAAGTATATCTAAGACGAAATGCATTGTAAAATGTGTGTGCGTGGTTTAATTATTCGTGATGCACATGGTACAGGTGTTGATCACTTAGAGAAAAAGCAATTGATAAGGATCGAAAAAGAAAAAAGCAAGGAAAAAAAACTTTGCATGCCGGACGACAGGCAATTTCCAGAATTCCATGAAAGCTGATAGGCTGATGTTAGCCTGCAACGAAGTCCTTCCAACGTGTTCTCCAAAAACGCCAGGACCAAGTGGTCTAGGATTTGTTCTGCTCATAGATATGGACTGTACATTCACGAGAGCGGTGGGAATTCCACCATCTACGTTTCCTAGGATCAATGATCGGTGTGAATGCGCGTGTAATAGACTAAGCAGTATCAACCACTGCCACATGCATTAGACCCCCGCAACGCATCCATTCGCATTTTCTCAATGGAAGGTTCACCTGAAGCTCAAGTCGGTCACCCGGAAGCTTTGCCTCCGGAGGTTATAGGGAGCCTCACGAGTAAGAGAAAAAAAAATACGGGACGGAGCTGAATGGAAATAAACAGTAGGTACTCTGTACTGTAACTTAATTTATAGGGGCAAAAGACACACAAGGCTTGAGTCATTCCAGAAACTCACCTATCCTCCCAGCGCCTGGTTTCCCCGATGGAGTCCTGGCACCCACACGCTGGAAAAGGACCCGTGGACCCCTGTCTACACCCACTCACAGAGCCACTGCGGAGCCTGTAGCCTGCGTATGTACAGTAGGTCAAGTCGCCCCGAACTCCGCGCCCCGACAAGGCCGCTATGGCCGCGCAGCCATCATCGATAATGTACATGCCGTATGTACTTTGTCGCGATAACTGCCCGTGGAGGGAGCTCATTCAGTGGGCAATTGACCACTACAAAGCTCCGTTTTGAGGGCTTAGTCGCTGTGAGGGCTTCCCCACACTACCTTTGACTCGGCAAGCTGCCTCTTTGACGCGTCCAGTTTTGACGCAACGGCAACTTTGAGAGGTACATACCTGCCAAGGTACCCACTCCACCGCACCTCAGGCAAAGAGAAAAAAAGGCAGCCACTCCCCCGATCCTATGGCCCGGGTCCATGTCGAATCATTCACCCTCGTCTTCCATCTCAACCCCCGAGGACAAACAACCCCAGACAGACGATAGTTTTTTCTTCTCTATTTCTTCGATTTGACTCTAGCCATCTCTTCTATTCTTTCTTCCCTTCTTCCCCTCCCCTCCTATCAATTCAATCACCATTCTGGTCTGCGCGTTTGTTTGACGGCATCGTTGCTGTCAAATGAACCTGCAATTCATAATATCACTTTTTTTCTAATGTAAGTGACATTTCCACTGTCCACGTCTGCGTATTCGGTCCGCCACACCACTTTTTCCTCCACGCCTCCCCAGATCGTGTGGTCCGACACAGATCTCATAATCGTTCGACTTCACTCCAGCTTTAGCAATCCTCAGGCACATCGCCAATGACAATTGTCTATACTTGAGACGCAGCATCATTGTCTTCCTGTCCGTTCTTGTTGCTGATGTAGAGGCCCTGCAGTCTTCCCTCCCCTCCGGGTGTCTTCCTAAATGCCCACCATCTACTCCTCGCTCTACTCGAATTTCGTCCGTCAAGGATCAACATTCGCAAAGTCGATCACAACACACGGTTACGCTCAGTCTGTTGTTGCCGCCACTCATCCTCACGTCCTCAACTCACAGAACCGACCTGTCTTCGTACGACGAAAGACCAACCGACTTGGCCGCTTCTCTAACCTCCAGCTTCACTCTGCCTTTCATACTGAGCGCACAGCGTCTTCGGGCCTTCCGTCTGTAGAGCACCGCCCCGGCCACAACCATGGAGGTTTAGACGCTTATTACGAGGCCTTGCAACACCAGCAGGCCACCGGTGAACTAGACCCCGAATGGACTCAATTTGACTTCCAGAAGAGCATTGAGTGGAAGCCCAGTGCGGCATCCATTCTTACCAAGGATCAAGCGGTTGCTCAAGATGTCATTGAGCAGGCTTTGATCGAGGACGCTGAGGTTAAGTCGAACTTATCCATCGAGGACCAGGCAGCTCTAGCACACATCGATGCTGCCCTTGAGAAAGAGATCGAGGCACGGAACCTGCAGGAGGCAGCTGAGAATGCTGTCGCTGAAGGACGACCGGTCTCTGCCCTCGCTTTTAAGTCACGATCTCCAGCAGTTTCAAGGTCACACACTCCACCGAGTGTCGCTCGCAGCGCCACTCCACCTGTCGACCCTCAATCACTATCTTATGCCGACCATCTTCACAAGCTTGCCGAAAATGGCCGCTACGTTGAGATTCCCGCGGTCTTTGAGGCGATGCTGGCTACTGGCGTACGTCCTATTGCCGGTGCCTACAATGCTCTACTGCTGGCAGCGATTCACATTCCCATGAAGAAGATCGAGATTGTCTCCAAGGCTCTTGATGTCTACGCCGACATGTTGCGGAGGAAAGTCTTGCCAGACGCCGACACCTTTAACATTCTTGTTGGTCTTCTGGCCTCACGATGCCTCGAGGTTGCCGAGCTCAAGGCTGCTTTGGAGGACAAGAGAGTGCGGTTCGGTGGTATGGATGAGCCTGGCAAGTTCATGCTCGCGTCTCACGAGCTTGAGCATGCTATTCTCTGCGAAGATGATCGCCTGGACCTCGCCATCAAGCTATTCGACACATCGGTTAACACCGATGCTGCCGAGTACTCCGCCGAGACTTATCATCAGCTGATCACCGCTTGTGCTAAGGACGGACGGGTTGCTGACATGCTGCGTCTCTTCGAGCACATGGAGGCTAGCCAAATCGTCCCTTTCGCCGCTGTGTTCCCCACCATGATCACTGCTTTCGCTTCATCCGGAGATTTGATCAGTGCCGTTGAATGCTACAACGAATATCGCAGCTTGGCTATCGCTCACGACGACGGACAGACCACTCTCAAAGATCGACTTGATGCTGAGGTCTACGCGGCAGTTATTAATGCTTATGTGGTTACTGATAAGATCGAGGGCGCCATGAAGTTCTTTAAGAAGATTGTTGACGAGTATGGTGTCCGCGCAGCTGACATTAAGGATGCTCTGGTTACTACTGGATTCGTCAAGGGCTTCATCACCCGAGGCATTTACCAGGAGGCTTTCCATTGGGCACAGTCCGTCGAGGCTGAATCCCGTGCTAAGGCTATGGGTGAGATTGCAACCATTGCTGCTGACAAGGATGACAAGGATACCGCTGTTGCTGCGTACGGTGGTATGCCCGCTCACGCTGATGACTTGGTCACTCCCGCGACTGCTCTTCTTGCTATGAGCGTTCGTGAGGGTGATGTTACCAGTGCCTCCAATTACTGGCAGGCACTTAACAACCCCGAAGTGCAGGCGACTGCTGCCTTCATCGAGCCTACAGCCATGTATGCCGTCGCCTTGATTGGTTCCGGCCAGGTCGCGGAGGGATTGGCTCAATCCGAGATGATGTTCCAGCGAATTCGAGCATCTGTCTCCGAAGCTCAGCCCCACCTTGTCGAGGAGGTTGACGAGGGAGTCGAGTTCATCTCTCGATACATGGAGACCCGAGGTATTGCTGATCCCCGCGAGATTGCTTCTCAGGTTTCTAGTTTCTCCCAACAGCCCGTGAATGCTTCTCCTTACCTCTCAACACCCGCCGTTTCAAGCTTCGAGGATACATATGACCCTTACGCCCACAACACTGATTTCAAGGGCTCCTCTCTTATCGCCGACGATCTCGAGGGTAATCACGGTCGCAAGGGACCCCGTCTCGGTGAGGCTCTCAACCGTTTCCGAAACATTCGACGTGCCGGCCGACATCCTCGTTACATAACCTACGCTAAGCTCATCTCTGCTGCTGCTCGAGATGGCAAGATCGACATTTGCCACGACATTCTCGCCATGGCTCGCACTGATATGCCCATCATGCCGCAGTATGCTGTCGTACGCTACGGTTGGTCTAGCATCCTCGACGCCATGGTTGGCGCTTGCCTCACCATGGGTAACCGTGGACGGGCTGAGCAATTTCACCAAGAGCTGCTGGAGATGGGTGCTAGCCCCTCTGCAAACACGTTTGGTCTCTATATTACCACTCTCAAGGATTCAACCAAGACTTTCGACGAGGCTTCTGAGGCTGTCCGGATTTTCCACCGGGCTAAGGCTGAGGGCGTCGAGCCCAGTTCTTTCTTGTACAATGCTCTGATTGGTAAACTGGGAAAGGCGCGTCGCATCGACGACTGCCTCTTCTACTTTGCTGAGATGAGGGCTCTGGGAATCAAGCCTACTTCTGTTACCTATGGTACTATTGTCAATGCTCTTTGCCGAGTTAGTGACGAGAAGTTTGCTGAAACACTGTTTGATGAGATGGAGGCCATGCCTAACTACAAGGCCCGCCCTGCTCCCTACAACAGCATGATGCAGTTCTTCCTGACCACTAAGCGCGACAAGTCAAAGGTATTGGCTTACTATGAGCGCATGAAGGCCAAGGGCATTGCCCCAACTGCCCATACCTACAAGCTCCTTGTCGATACTCACGCTACTCTGGACCCCGTCGATATGGATGCCGCTGAGGAGGTCCTTGGCATGATCCATGCTTCGGGCCAGCGCGTTGAGCCTGTCCATTATGCTTCTCTCATTCATGCGAGGGGATGTGTTCTTCACGACATGGACGGTGCTATGAAGATGTTTGACTCGGTCGTCAAGGAGTCTCTTGTTCCCATCAGTGCTAGCCTGTATCAAGCTCTCTTTGAGGCGATGGTCGCCAACCACCAGGTTGCTGCTTCCGAGCCGGTGCTAGCACATATGCGAAGCAAGGGTGTGGAGTTGACCCCTTACATTGCCAACACTCTGATTCATGGCTGGGCTGCCGAGAAGAAGATCGAGAAAGCCCAAGGCATCTATGACGCTGTCGGCCGCGAGAAGCGCGAGCCTAGCACATACGAGGCTATGACTCGAGCCTTCCTGGCTGTGGAGCAACGGGAGCAAGCCAAGGGTGTAGTTGGTGAGATGCTTACCCGCGGCTACCCTAGTGCTGTCGTCAATAAGGTCCTCGAGCTCCTCGGTGGTGGGCATGAGATTACCGAGTAGATGAAATTTCTGTTTGGAGCCATTGATGCGGAAGCGGAAGCGGATATGGTGTAATGTGTTCTTTTTAATGTCGGCGTAATTTGCTTGATACCCTGTTGTTCTGGTTGGACGGTGTGGTTAGGCTTGGCTCGGTTTGGGTTTGGCTGGGTTGGTTGTCTTTATAATGGGGGGGCATTTTTGATGAGATGTCATATTCGAGAGGCTCTGGATGCCCTCGAGCCCTTGAATGGGACGGCGTTTGGGAATCAAAATGGGTTTGACGTGGAGCGTTGGCCTCTGAATGATTGAATTTGGGGTCGGACGTTCCCTGGATAGATCATCACCACTCCAAGAAAGGGAAACTACTACATGTTATGTTAGCAGCATAGAAGGACCACGGAGCCAGGGGACAGGGCCAGCTGGGAGGAAAAGATCAAGGCCAAAAAGAGAATTGGTCAAGGGAAAGCAGAGCAAAGGGTCTTGCTGCCTGTACCATCAATGCATGAAAGAAGAAATGGCGATTTTGCCATCAACGATGATTGTTCGTTGCCTTTTGAATCTTTGTCTATTGTGTTAGTTTATTGGAGTTGTACTTGAACTTGCCGTGACGTCTAGCTAGCCAGCCCTTTGAGGCGTTCGGCATTTGACCGAGATGACGTGTAATTTGGCATTATCGAGTTGCTGTTACTGTGCTGTACCTAGTCTTTAGACCAGTCCTACGTGATCAGGTTAGAGCAACTTGGTTGAAACTATGGTGAAGTCTGTTACAATTGGGTGATTCCTACGGATAGTGACTACCTAGGTACCTAGGTACTAGGTATGAATAGGCCACAGTGTGGGTCTCATCGCAATGGAGATCACATGCACTGTGCAGTCTAGAATTGCCGCCCCGCTGGAGTTTAATGATTCTTTCTCAGCTGGTGCAGAACGTCTAGGTTAGGAGCTCACTCACAAACCCGAGAGAGCCATTGCCATCTCCTGTCATCACTTTTGGCTTCAATATCTTATATTTCCCTTGTATCCGGCCGTTCAAAGGCTGCTGTAAATATACACTGCACATATACAACCTCCACCATGTCCCTCCACCACCCCACCATCGCCGTGTCAGCTCCTGGCAAGGTCTTTCTCGCTGGCGGGTACCTGGTGCTGGACCAGGAGTACACGGCATTCGTGTTTGGCCTCAATGCCCGTATCAACATCATTGCTGGAGAGATTCATACGACGGCTGGCGTGCAGTTGACTGAGATTGTTGTTGATAGCCCTCAGTTCCTTGAGGCCCAGTGGCGGTACGGTTACCACTTGGCGGGCGAGGGCGGTGGTATCAAGGTTACTCAATTGCAAGTGTAAGTGCGTTAGTTTTCTTATCACCTCTGAACAGTTCTGATGTGAAGCTGTCGTCTCATTCGAGAGACTGTTGTGGTTGAGTTGCCAGGTCTGTACAGAATCGTGATAGGTTGATAACCTATCATCATGAAACTGGGCAGCACAAGATTATCAACTTCCCCATCACACAGAACTCCATCTACAAAGTATGCTTACTCTCTCTTACTCACTCTCAGCAGTGGAGCTCAGATCAACCCCAATCCCTTCGTGGAGACAACCCTCAGCTACGCCCTCACCTACATCCACCGTGTCGCCGGGCACCGCCCTAGCCACAGCATGACATCTGCTCGTCTCATCATCCTCGCAGATAACGACTACTACTCTCACTCAGAATCCGAGAGCACCCGTACGGGTCGCTTCGCCAAGTTCCCTGTGACCCTGGGCGACGCCAACAAGACGGGTCTGGGCTCATCCGCCGCTCTCGTTACTTCGCTGACGGCGTCGCTTCTGACTCACTACCTACCGAAGGATCTCTTCGATATTCGCTCTGACCAGGGCAAGAGGACGCTGCACAACTTGGCCCAGGCGGCCCATTGTGCTGCCCAGGGAAAGGTCGGCTCAGGCTTTGACGTTGCAACAGCCGTCTATGGATCTTGCCGGTACAGACGCTTCTCGCCTGAGACGCTGAGCAAGATCCCCGAGCCCGGCGCGGCTGGCTTTGCGGATGCCTTGGTGGAGCTGGTCGACGGCGGGTCTACATGGGATGTCGAGGTTCTTAAGGATGCGGTCACCATGCCCAAGGGTGTTGTTCTGCGCATGTGCGACGTGGACTGCGGGAGCAAGACGGTCGGCATGGTCAAGAAGGTACTCGCATGGAGGGCGGCGAACCCTGAAGCATCCAAGGTGCTTTGGGATGAGCTTCAGAAGCGCAATGAGCAGCTGATTGCCACACTCAACGCTGGTGATGTTACGCAGCTGCCAGGAAAACTTACCGCTGTACGCGAGAAGATTCGACAGATGGGCAGTGCAAGCGAGGTCCCTATCGAACCCGAAAGCCAGACAGAGCTTCTCGATGCCCTCAGTACCGTTAAGGGAGTCTACGGCGGTGTTGTCCCAGGAGCAGGTGGTTACGACGCACTGGCTCTCCTGATGAAGGACGATGATGAGACGAAGCAACGGGTAGGGGTGTTCTTGGACAAGTGGGCAAAGGAGAAGGGCACAAAGGTCAAGCTGCTCGGCGTTAAAGGGGAGATGGAGGGTGTTCGCTCCGAGAGCTTGGACGTGTACGCCGGTTGGATCTAAAGACAGACAGCTACAAGCGAGGACGGATGCATGTCTTGAAAAAATAGAAATGAAACATATTAGTCTCCCCATCAACGATTGCGTTTCATTCACATTCCTGACTAACGCGGACGAAATACACGACAATTTTTGTTTATAGGGGCATGTGTGAGTGTGTGAATGAATTCGTTCAGATTAGATTTTACGCCGGGTATGATGATATTCTGTAGTGTCGCCATTCCGATAGTCCCGTAGATGCCCGTTTCCCCTATGCTCCCTCCCAGGTTCGTTCCATGTGTATCGTACAATAGTTTTCCATAAACCGTGTGTATCAAACAAATAATGTGTTTCCTTTCTAAGACGCCCCTGATACTTCTATTATCTGTGAAAGTAAGTGTTGATAAGTGTCCAGATTCGATTAGTGCAGACTGTCGGTTGATGAGATCGAGTTAGAAGTAGGGACCGACTTCATGGCTGGTCGGACTGGATGAGAGAAGAGGCTTGAGGTGGAGCAGGGAGAGCGAGGAGCTGTGGGACTAGGAGGATCTGCGATGCCAATGCGGCTGGCGGCAGCTTGTTCTCGAAGCATGGTGAGTCTTTGATAGGTCAGTCTTTGATCGTTTGGATGGTTGTGTGAGCCGTAGACTTACTGCTCATCTGAGACACCTGGAAGGTTGACGGGGTTCTTTTCAAAGTTGAAAGGCGCAGACTGCGAGGTAGATGTTAGCTGAGGAGCTTAGATGTTCAGTGCGAGGACTCACAATGTCCAAATTGCGCTTCTCCTTGCGACGACGCTGGCGTACCATGGTCTGGACACGCTCGCAGAGGGTCTGGAAGTCGTCCGAGATATGCATCCTTGAAGGTCGAAGGCGAGTCAAAGGAAGTTCAAAGCACCGAGGGTCTCGTCTCTCGGAAGTGATGACAGCTGCGGATCCCATCAAGTCGACGTTGCAGAGATGGTTCTTATATAGAAGAGGCCACACCGGGGAGCTAGTGTGGATTGCCGTTCTAGAGCTGGGGAAGAAGCAAGGTCGAACGAGGCCAGCTGAAGAGAGAAGGGCTGGGAGACAAGAGGCTGACTGGAAGGTGGAGGATTGGTATTTTGTTTTTGTAGGAAAGGTGGCGGGAAAAAGAAGAAGAGATGAAGAAGAATAAAGAATGGAAGTCTCGTTTTTTTCTAGATTCACGGTCTTAGATGAGACAAAGAAGGGGATGTCAGATGAGGAAGGCACGCGGCTTCTTGAAAGGTTCGGGGTGGTTGTGGTTATGGTTGGTTGGGCCTAAGTACCAAGTAAGGTATGTTTTTGATACAAAGAGAATCACCTAGTCTCAGGCACCGACTTGTCAGGTATGCAGATATAGATAAGGTAGAGAAGTAATAGAGGAGAGCGATAGAGAATGTGTGCATGTATATGTGTATAAGTAGGCAGAGAGAGAGAGAGATAGAGAGTAAAGAGTAAAGAGAGTTAAAAGGCTGACGATCTATCACATTAGACTCAAAAGAAGGACAGGAGGAATGTGCTGTTTTAAAAAGGTAAACAACACCAGCAAGGAATAGAAGAGTAAGAAATTTAAGAGAAATAGACTGCGCAAATACCAATTCATATACGAGACCGACAAAGGAATAAAAAGGAAAGATCCACGACTGCAGCATGCATTGTCAGTGTCAGTGCCAGTGAAAGCAGCTGTCGCCGGGAGCAGGCAGAGCCAGGGCATGGACGGGACACGGCAGCAGCAGTACCTAAGCGGCAGGGGGGCTGGGGGGCGACGTTGTTCTGGAATGTGTCCAACTCACTGGAATTCCAGCGCCTTGGGTCCTGTACAATGCCTATGATTATGATTAGCAGTAGCGGCTCTAAAACGCCTAGTCAATTTGATAGGCTGCACTACTGTGCCAATGTTACAGTACTCGCTGGAAGATGGATGTCTTAGCTCTGAGGGCGACCAAGACATGGATAGCTTACAGTAAATGGTGCGACAACAGAGAGGGGGGAAGGGGGGAATACGGCCGCAAGGAGAACCAAACTTATTATCTTGTCACGAATGCTAAGAAAAATAAATAAAAATCAGTAGTGCACGGTTGCAAATAGTAAAACTCCCTTTGTGTAAGATTTATTGCCTCTGCCAAATTACGTCCATGTACAAGGGGGTAACTAGGTAGGTAGTCCAAGTACTAGAACTACCTCACACTATCATCATATCAATACTCTCTAGTACCTATGCCTCGCACCTCCCTAGCCAAATCTCGTGCAACAAAGGGAGCGGGAGCCGGAAAACGTCGCCAACTCAAGGTTTTCAAGGGCACTTGTTAAGCATGTGCAATATAATACTAACAATTGAATAGCTACAGAGAATAGATCGTCAAGACCAAAGTTAAACCCTATTAACGAGCAGAATGTCGTCACTCCCGCGATTCACTATCATCGGCTCTGCCAAGTGCCAAGTCGTGACTGGGCTGTCGCAGATTGTTCGACTCAGCGATGAATCACCGAATGCAGCAACTCGCCGACATCATCAGCATAACATACCCCCAAAGCTTAATCTTTGGCTTGTCTTGGTCGCCCGTTATCGAAAACGTCTCTCGTCTCACACGCTTCTGCTCGCCAGGGGAGACGGTTCCCAGACTTGTACAAGTCGCTAAGAGAAATGATGTGCACTCCGAACTAAACGCTCACGTAGGCAGTTCTAAAATCGGATTGCTTGCAGGAGGGAGTTTGATTCATTCAGCACAGACGTCGTCTCATTACTCAAAGTCATTGTAGCCAAACCATCTTAACCGGATTCGACTAGCTATTCATCCCTAGAGACCAACCCTCTAGTTCGGGTAATCCTTGAGATGGTAGCTCTTGAGCTTCACAAACTGATCAAAGCCAAATTTGCTTAGTGTCTGTCTCTTACCCGAGTTCTTCCAGCTAGTCTAAGCCAGGTCCTGTTATTAAATTAGTTAGTTAGTCTGTCTATTAATTATCGCACAGAGAGAGCCCTTCGCCTAAAACGTACCGGTGCCGGATAATCGCAACGGTTGACAAAAACAGTGCCTGCCTCAACATCCTCGCCAAGCTCGTATCCTTTGTCTGTGTCCTTGGTCCAGATGCTTGCCGTCAGTCCAAACTCGCTGTCGTTCATGTACTTAATCGCCTCGCTGTCATCCTTGACCTTCATGATGGGAACTGTGTCTTGGTCAGCAACGAGAAAATATCAAGTGTCGTCGGGAAACTTTACTAATTGGGGCAAATGACTCCTCAGTCATGACCCGCATGCTGTGGTTGACGCCGGTGAGAAGGGTGGGTTTCACAAAGTTACCCTTGGGAGGAGGGTTGCTGAAAGTCTCGTTTTCGGGAGTCGCATCCTTGGCGCCGTTGTCGACGGCGTCTTTGATGTGCTCCTCGGCAGTCTGCTTTGATCGCTTCGAGACGACAGGGCCCAGCTGAGTTTCCTTGTCAAAAGGATCACCCAGCTTATAGCTCTTGAGCACCTTTTGCACGGCCTCGACGAACTGATCGTGGATCTTCTCGTCCACGTACACCCGCTCCAGAGAGCAGCAGCTCTGGCCAGAGTTGAAAATCGCACCGTCGACAATCTCTGCAGCAGCCCAATCAACGTCAACGTCTGATCGGACATATGCCGGGTCCTTGCCACCCAACTCCAGACCGACATTTACAATGCGGTCAGACGCAGCTTGTTGCACAGCGAGTCCTCCAGCTACAGAGCCGGTGAAACAGACTAGAGCGATCTTGGGATCCCGCACGATGGTCTCCATGAGCGTGGGAGAGCCGCAGTGGAAGTACTGGCAGACGCCGTCAGGCAAGCCCGACTCCTTTAGGAGATCGGTAACCCGCTCTACGATGGTAGGTGTCTGGGGTGAGGGCTTGAGGATTACACTGCAGCCTGCAAGAAGAGCGGGAATCAGAGAGTTCACCAGGATGAGGTAAGGGTACTACATAGGTCAGTAAGCTGATCTTGTATGACGAGGCCAACACTTACGTTCCACGCGAAGATGACGAGCACAGGTCCGACAGGGACCTTTCGAATGAAACGCTTGAAGCCCTTCTCGGCCTCCCCGTCGGTGTCCTTGAGAGCCTCATCGCTGATCTTGAGGAGATACTCGCCGCGCTTGACAGCCGTGGCGACTTCACCAGGCGTGTAGGAGATGGGGCGACCCATCTGAACGGTCAACTCCTCGCCGAGCTCATCCTTCTTGGCCAAGAGACCATCTAGAAACTTGCGGACAATAGCCTGACGCTCCTTCAACGTTGTTTTGCGGTAGCTCTCGAAGGCCTCAGCGGCGATCTTGGGGAGTGACTCTAGGTCAGAGGGCGAGGCGCCATTCCGGGTGAGGATGGCCTCGTTTGTGTTGGGAGAGATTGTGGTGATGACTTCGACAGACATTGTGGGTGTGATTATGTGTAGGAAAGGGAGTGAGTTGGCTGTGACAAGTCGTGGAGGAGACTATATCTTTGTAGTTGGCCAGTTTTTTTGAAGTGAAGTGGAGTATGTGAGTTGGAGATGGATATGAGTTGTACTGTACTGTAGGTGCTCTCACTCTACTATCTCCCATGACGGCGGTTGGCGGCTCGCGGCTCGCGGTGGTGTCTGCCCCACGTAACCCGACCTCGGCGGCTTCAACCCCACCACGACTTTGATAAGGCACAGCGGTTTGAGACCGGTATTCATGAAACCATCATAGTATCTAGAGCTAGAAGTTCGTCTTAGTCTACACTAATCCAAAGTAATCAGGATGGTAGAAACTGAGTTGCTGGATACGAAATTCTCTTCAGTTTTGACAAGCTTCAACTTCACAAATCAGGTTTGAGAAGCAGTGAGGCCTCGTAGACAGTTCTCCTACAGTCACCTTGACTCAAGAGTATGAGTTAGCATCATAGCATCATAGCCTCACATGGGCAATCTTCTCGAAATATTCTCTTCCCACCTTCCCACTCCAGACCTCTCATATCAGTGACGTCGTTTGTCTACCCCTCCAAGTCACATGACTACTTACTCCAATTCCTGGCCGACCCCTGCCAGCGGAATGCATTGCGGCTTATCTTATCAGCTACACTTTTTTCTGCATCTCGTCCTTAACCTCCCAGCCTTCGCGTACCGAGACCGAGACACAGCTCAAGCCTTGAGCTGCCATTCATCACCAAGATGGCGCCCGAAACGAAAAATGACTTCCTCGACACGGTCGAAAGTGATGAAGAGAATGATGCCGGCTACAATTCCGAAGACGATGATATGAGAAAGGGTGGCCGAGGCGCCAAACGACGGAAACTTGACTCGGATGAAGAGGACGACCTAGGCAGTGATATCGATCGCGATGCCAGCGACGACGAGGACGAGACAGATGCAAAAGACCCAAAGAGAACAAAAAAGGATGAGGCGAAAGAAGAGCAAACCGAAAAGCCAAAGCGCAAATCAAACGTTGCAACATCAACAGAGCTGCCCGATGTTACAAGAACATTGACAAAGAAGAACCTCGTCGCCTCCGAAGCCGCCATCAAGAAGTCAGGCGTCGTCTACCTCTCCCGGATACCTCCTTTTATGAAGCCCGCCAAGCTGCGCTCCCTCCTCGAACCCTACGGCACCATCAACCGTATCTTCCTTGCACCCGAGGACCCTGCCTCGCACGCCCGTCGCGTTCGTGCCGGCGGCAACAAGAAGCGCTCCTACACTGAGGGCTGGGTCGAATTCACCAAGAAGAAGGACGCCAAGGCCGTCTGCGACTTGCTCAATGCGCGCACCATCGGCGGCAAGAAGGGCAGCTACTACCACGACGACTTATGGAATCTGCTGTACCTGAAGGGCTTCAAGTGGCACAACCTCACAGAGCAGATTGCGGCCGAGAATGCCGAGCGCGCCAGCCGCATGAGGGCCGAGATCAGCAAGTCGACAAAGGAGAACAAGGAGTTTGTCAGAAACATGGAGAAGGCAAAGATGCTGGACGGTATGGAAGCCAAGGCAAAGGCCAAGAAGAGGAAGGCGGACGCCGAGGGTCAAGAAACGGATTCCGTGCGACAGGTCAAGCGGACCTTTAAGCAAGTTCCTCTTGCAAAGAAGAAGATGGACGTGGAAGAACAACCAGCGGAGGTGACAAGGGTATTGAGCAAGATCTTTTAATTCATATAACCTTTGGTTTTTTTCTTCTTCTTTTTCTTGCTTCACATCACCTGATTTTGCTCGAACAACGAACATCTTGAAGATAGGTAGGATCCATCTAAACGTGATATCCAACCAAGATCGGCATGACCAAAAACTTATTGGAGCCAACCTAAGTGGACCCTGAACTTTATGACTGTGACTCTGAAATGCACTTTCCAAATTTGCCCCGCGCTGCAAAAAAATATCTTATCCTACCGATAAGCGCTTATCAAGCGGCGGCGAACCAATTTCTCCCACTCTTGGGTTTCTAATAGTCAACGAACATCACCCGTTTCCAACCCAAAACAACACCATCATCTCGCCCACGACATCGTTGCCCAACATGTCGATGGATCTGGATGATCAACCCATCTCTATAGCCCCGGTCTCTCAGCAGCAGGGCGCTGCAACGTGAGTCTTGATCTTTTCTTACCACCCCGCACTTATGCTGGGGCGCAAAGCAACGACTAACTTGGGCCTCTACAGTATTCTCTGCTGCAACTGCGGCGCCCCAATCGATGGAACCACCTCTAGCGGCGCTCTCTGCTATGATTGCATCAAGCTCACCGTCGACATCTCCCAGGGCGTCCAGCGAGAGGCGACCCTCAACTTCTGTCGAGATTGCGACCGATGGCTCATGCCCCCCACCAGTTGGGTCGTTGCCGCCCCCGAGTCCCGCGAACTGCTGGCCCTGTGCCTCAAGAAACTCAGAGGCTTAAACAAAGTCCGTATCGTGGATGCCAGCTTCATCTGGACCGAGCCTCACTCGCGACGAGTCAAGGTCAAGATCACTATTCAAGATTCTGTCCAGGATGGCATGCTCCTCCAGCAGAGTTTCGAAGTCGTGTATGTGGTGGCGTACCAGCAGTGCCCTGAGTGCGCCAAGTCGTACACTGCCAACGTCTGGCGAGCTGCCGTCCAGGTTCGTCAGAAGGTTCTTCACAAGCGAACCTTCTTGTTCCTCGAACAGCTCATCATGAAGCACGGCGCCCACAGAGATACCCTCAACATCAGAGAGGCCAAGGATGGTATCGACTTTTTCTTCTCGCACAAGAACCAGGCCGAGAAGTTTATCGACTTCCTCAACTCGGTAGTACCTGTCAAGGTGAAGGCGTCGCAGGAGCTGATTTCTCAGGATGTCCATACATCCAAGAAGTCATTCAAGTTCACATACTCGGCCGAGTTGGTGCCGATATGTAAGGACGACTTGGTCGCCATACCCATCAAGATGGCCAAACAGAACGGCAACATTTCGCCTCTCCTTCTCTGCCATAAGATTGGTACCTCTGTCTACTTGATGGATCCTCAGACTCTTCAGACTTGTGACATCAGCTCACCAATTTACTGGCGAGCTCCTTTCCTGTCCCTCACGGACACACATGAACTCGTAGAGTTCATCATCATGGACATCGAGCCCACAGTGAACCAGAAAGGAAGGTGGACGCTGGCCGAAGCCACAGTTGCCCGAGCTACCGATCTCGGTGTGAATGACCGAACGTACTTCACAAGGACTCATCTGGGTCGACATCTCCAGCCTGGCGATTCGGCCATGGGTTATCTGATGGCTGGTACCGTTTTCAACAACACCGAATACGAGGCGATCGAGAACTCCAACACATATTCCTCAACAATCCCTGACGTAGTACTGGTCAAGAAGCACTACCCCCGCCGCCGGAAGAACCGCAAGAGGCACTGGCAGCTCAAGCGCATGAACAAGGACGAGGGCGAGCTCCTACCCAAGAAGGCCGACCAGGAACGCTTGGATCAAGAGTACGAGCAGTTCTTGCGAGATGTCGAGGAAGACGAGGAGCTCCGTGCTACGCTCGCCTTGTACAAGGCCAAGAAGAGGGCTGAGGAGGAGATGAGTGTGGCTGAGACCGAGGAGGACGATGAGGCGCCTCAGGTTGATTTGAATGAGTTGCTGGACGACTTTGATGAGCTTACAATGGAGGATAGGCCAATGCAAGAATAGGGCTTACAAGAATGAAAAGAACTGATTTGATTTCCATGCCGATGACTGTCCTTTTGTGAATGTTTTTATGCTTCCTGTGATGTTAAACGTACTCATATAAACGAAGGAATGTCATCGAGTGAGGATCTAGCGGGTGCTTTCTCTTCCGTTTTACGAACTTGTTCCCTCGACTTTTGGCGTTGGATTCTTCGTTTGTTGATTCCGAATGGGTCGTCGTCGTCAATATCTTCGCGCACATCGCGGCGTTTTGTTCCGCTATGCGTCCTGGTCTCTCCTGGTGCTGTGGTTGGCCTTTTGACACTAGAACCTGGTCGTGGAGCATTGTTCATAGCCCTGCTCAGTACACGAGGAGTGCTGAATGTTGGCCGCGGTGCTGACCGCGACATAGCCGGACTCGACGTCTGGGTTGTGCGTGCCGCTTTGGTAACGGGAGTGCGTGAAGGTGTAGCCAAATCCAAGCCATCTCCATCATCAGTCTCATCATCATCCGCGACGGGTATCTGCCTCTTCTTGGCCGACGACGGTCTTGATATCTGTTTCAACCGTATCGGGCTGATCTTTTGTGAATCAAACCCAGCCGAAGCTCTCGTCCTTGCCGCATCGGCCAGCCCTGCTGAAATCCACTTGTGCTCCTTTCTCGGACTCTCCATGAGGCCCTGCAGGCTTGACCCTACAAACGGCGAGTCCTTTTCGTTGGAGTCGCTGCCGAGGAGCTTGCGCTGCTTGACCATGCGTTGTACGGTCTCTTGTCGTTGCCGGGCGCGGAGTGTAGAGGCCCCGACGACGGGTCGCTCAATCTCACGGATAGCGTCTGCGTTCTGGTGCTTGGCCAGATTCTTCAGACGGTTGTACTCTGCGCGATGGAGATGGGTTGTGAATTGATGGGCCACATTTAAGAATTCGTCCTCGACCATGCGATATCGATCATCGTGGTCAAGACCTGGTCTCATAAACCTGATATTTGGTCAGCCGCTGGTTCAGCTCTGGGCCTAGGAATGAGATGAACCTCTCTGGTGGCGGTTCTGGGGGCGGCGATGTTGATGGACTACGTGCGCCATCTGTAAAACATGGTCAGTCTCTATGCGACGCTGTTGAGAACGATATGCCTGCGATACCTTGAGCCTCAACGACGCGCTCGCGACGCGGTTTCTTCGTAGATGCTGAAGGAGTGCCGGGGATGGGTGATCGAGATGGCTTGGGACGTGGGCTCTCAGGTTTCAATGAAGGTTTCTTCTCAGCACTTGAAGGTGACGTGGAGGTCTTCCATGGTAATTTCCTCCCCATTGTTGAAGCGCATTCTTAGTGAGGTTGTGTTGATGTACCTGGATGGTGGTTTTGAGTGGTGGGGTCGTCAGCTTAGGCAGCTGAGAGCGCGCTGAGTTAAACGAGCGAGATGAATTATGATAGACTTCGATCTTAGACCAGCAAGACAGCAATCGACTTGTGCCTTTGAAAACAAAACGAGACTTAAAGTATTATATATCTATATATTTGACCTCTTTTACGATCGCGCTTGTTCTCGGTTCCCTAATATCATTATATTGCGAAATTATACGTTACTGGGCAGTTGAACGTCAGTCAGTGATTAGTGAATGAGCAGACAGAGCTACCTCATTACGAAGCTAGAGGTAGGAAGCTCTTCAACCAAGATCACGATTGTGACATTTCTGATCGTTCCTTCTGTGGTCGAATTATATCGTTCGAAACGGGTTATCATAACATGCACGTCTTGCTGCAATGGTTAGACACAACCGATTAGAGATTCACCGTATAAAAACCCTACCTTAGCTATGATAAGATAAACCAGATAGACCAGCTAGACCAGCACCGAAATCTGCATCGTGTGACGGTTATCAATCTTGATAAGATTAATATGCATGCGACCTCTATCTTGTATCTAAGGATCTCATTCCTACCTAACTCTGTGGCTATGTCTTATTAGCGATTCTGTGCTCTCAGAATTCGCAAGTTCCACACCCCGTTGGAATTGTATAAACGACCAGAGATGCTCTATGCTTTCTCTCCGACTATTTCCATTGAAATTCAAACACATACGCAAGGTACATCCACATTTGCGAGACCTGGAGGCAGCAACGTTTGTAATATGCACCAACCCAGTGGGCTTTCTACTTAGTACCCCATGGTATCTTTTCTGTTCCTTTACTCCATGTGCACGCCCCCGGCATCGGAGAAATCCCGTCCAAGTCATGGCCTAGAATTTCCCCAAGTTCCTCCATGTACCTTTTGCGACCCGCCGCGGTGGGTACGCAATTGTGTAATAGTCTAAGGAATGATTCAAAGTTCTATCGCACTATTCGAAATCCTCAGTGTTTCTTTTAAGTAAAATTCATGACAGTCGGGGTTTGTCGGGGCTTCGTATGGATCCTAAATTGTAAAACTGCCTGTCTCATGACCTAAGTAGAACTGAGCTGAACAGTAACAAACAGCATCTGGATACCGTTTCCGCTGTCAATGCCTTGTTATCATCTCCGTCTCCACCGTCAAAAACTTCCCTTCCGCCGGTTTCCCCCGTATCTTCATGACCGTCAAGAAGTTTCTTTGACGCACGCCCCCCCTGAACCCCCGGAAAAGCGAGCGGCTCCCATGCGGGGGAAGATGAAAATTGTATCGCCAACATGCGGGGGTGGGCTCGCCAGAGAAAAGAACGGGAAACGTCGACCTGTTTCCCTTCTTCCCCAGACGGGACATGTTGACAGGGCAAGGAGAGTGTACGGCAAGACCCTCCTCTCCCCTCCTTTCCTTTAGTTCTTCTTCGCGGTGAATCGGAGTCTCGAGGCCGCGTCGGCGATAGACGCCTCGAAACCCGGGGAATAACGCAGAGAACAACAAACTTCTCCCGAGACCGCGAGATTTCACCGAATGCTCGATTATGGAGTCCGCACAGCCCTTTCTTGTCACTGGGATCCTTGTGCCTGTGTCCGTTTCTGGTTACTGCTACAGCAGGAATAGCACTTTTACCTAATAAAGTAGGAACTACCAGACTACCTACCTGTTGGTCCAAGGTAAGAGGCGGGCCAATCACAGGCTTAAATCGCATGTCGGACCTCTCTGTAAGCGGCCTCAACAAGGTGTTCATGCTATCTGCGGGTCTAGGTCTGGCGTGCGCCAGGAACGCACCCTTATTACATGCCAACTCTAAAGACAGCTAGAAATCGATCTGCCTCACAGCATACTCACACGAGATCACACGTAGAACAGAGGGGAGGGAACATTCATATATCTAAATGCATTGGCTTGCAGTAAAGGTATATTAGAGCTGTCAACAGCATGCAGGAACAAGGATCGTCCAATGCTTTTGGCAGACCTCGTCATGATAGGTGCAATGATAGAAAAGCTGTCATCCTAACGCCGATTTCTTTCCAGGGTCTTGTACTTGACCACATTCCATGAGTTTCATATTTGATCCCAAACATTCAACGGCTTGCTTGACCCTTTTGGATCTAAGCATCATCTCTTACCACCTTGTCGACAGCCTTGGCAAAGTACTCAACATTGTTGTCATTGAGACCAGCCATGCTGATTCGACCATTTTTGGTCATGTAGATATGGAACTCCTCTCGGAGCTTAAGGACTTGTGATTCACTTAGACCAGTAAAGCTGAACATGCCGATCTGGTCGGTAATGTGGTTCCAGGTACCAGGGGTCTGGAGCTCCTCAAGCTTAGCTCGTAGAGCATCGCGCATACTGATGATGCGGCCCGACATGGTGCGCAGATTCTCTTCCCACTCAGCAAAAAGGTCGCGGTCGTTCAGAACAGTGCTGACAATGCGAGCACCATACAGAGGTGGGTTGGAGATCTCAGATCGCTGCAGGATAGCGAGCTGAGAGCCGATGCGGGTGATGGTGTTGGAGGCTTCAGGTGCAGGAGAGGTGACGGCGTGAAAGCAGCCGGCACGCTCGCCGTAGAGACCAAAGTTCTTAGCGAAGCTCTGAGCAACAACAAGCTCAAAGCCCTGCTCAACAAAGTAGCGAATAGCCCAGGCATCCCGAACAAGGTCTCCAGATGCAAAGCCTTGGTATGCGGTATCAAAGAAGGGGAAGTGGTTTCGCTCCTTCATGATAGCAGCAATCTCGGTCCACTGCTCTTGGGTGGGATCGACACCAGTGGGGTTGTGCGCGCATGCATGAAGAACGAATACAGAGCCCTTAGGAGCAGATTGCAGAGTCTGCTTGAAGCCCTCAAAATCAAGGCCCTTTGTTTCCTTGTGGAAGTAAGGGTAGGTTTCAATCGAATGGCCAACATTCTTGAAGATTTGGTGGTGGTTCGCCCAGGTGGGATTTGAGAGGTAGACGGTTTGGCTGCCCTTGTAGAACCTGGCAAGGAAGAGAGCGCCCAAGTGCACGGCACCGGTACCAGAGATTGTCTGCAATGTTGCCGAGCGCTTCTCTTGAATAGCGGGGGAGTCAGGGCCGAAGACCAGCTCGGCGGCCTTGGATGTGAAGCTGGCAATACCCGCAATCGGGGCATACTCGTGGTTGAGCTCAGGGTCGTTTCGGAGGATCTCATCAGCCTGTGACGCACGTGGGGTTAGCTCAAATTCCAAGATCAAAGGTTCAGACAAAGTCGTGGCGGCGGGGCAGCTGGGGGTAAGTTGTGACGCAGATTTGCATGAGAAGGATCCAGACAGCAACGCATTGTCAAAGCTAACCTCATGACCTGAAAGTCGCCATGATGAGAGGGCTTAGAAGCAGGCTGGAGCTGGGACGGATCCGCATCGGAAGCGTCATCCGAGCAGGGTAGTGTTTTAGACGGTACTGCGTTCGCAGGAGCGCAATGCATGTATATGCGACTGCAGAGCAGGGTCCTGGGGGTTTATGCGACAGAGGGATAGGTAGTAGAGGGCATTGTGTGCCGTGAAGTGGAAGGGAAGTGAGGTGCACAAGATCAGGTAGGCGAAGTTCGTACCTTCTTAACGACTGGCAACACCCAAGGTTTTGCGTTCTCGTCTCTGTAGGCACCGATTCCCTAAACAACAAGAAGGCAGAGGTTAGCAAGCGCGATCATGACTTGAGAAACAGAAGGACGAAAAGCATTCTAGGGGGGGCTGAACTTACAAGATCGATCTTGTTAGAGCTCTTGTCGGCCTTGTACTCGCGCGCAAGACCAAAGAGAGGGTCTTCGGGAGCCTGGGGCACGACTTCAGCAGGGAAATTTGTAGTAGAAACCATTTTGGGCGAGATGTGAAGGGCGATGGAGTTGAGTCTGGAGATGGAGGAAGATGAAGAAGAGGTCGGCGCCGTTTTATCAGTCGAGCTTAAGATGCTCCTGCCAGAGTGAGTCTGACGGGGTGTGCTCAGTGACGGTGTCATAGTGGGCTGCGGCCCTGAGGAGTTTCGATTAGGGGAGAAGGAAGAGGGGCCTTGGGGTCTTGGGGCGCCGTGTCCGGTGCGCCTGGGTGGGACCAGGGGGGCGTGTTTTGGTTTTTTGCGGGTGAGGTGAGAGGTCGGTCGGGCCCCTGTGGGAGTGTGCGTCTTTCGGTTTGGGGAAAACAAAAAAGGTACCTAAAGTACAATGAACCTAACAGCAACTTTGGTCAGTAAGTTATTACGGACCGCGCCAGTTATGTATGATACAGCAGGTAGATAGCTAAAGCCTGTTTTGGGCAACAAAGGTAAGAGAATGAGCTGGGATTTGGCTGTCAGAAGCCTCAATTTGCCTCCGAAACCTCAACACTCCGTCTGAGAGGGCTGTTGTAGATGCATCATCACCGCAAGGACAAGAAGCCCAGCTCAGCCCTGGGGGAGCCCAACGGCCCTTATCGCCAGAGGTACGGGGTACTGTCCATCCATAACCACAACAATGGACATCCACAGGGGAGCCACGACTTGTTTGCGTAACCCAGATTCTGGCCTGATGCAATTGGTCATGTCTGCACGCGGGCAAATAGGGCGCCGTTATTCCGGATGAGTGGAGTTCTCGGGGGAAGGGGCTGGCCCGCCCGATGCCAAACAAAGGTAGAAGGTGGGCTCACCGCACAGCTCGGCGGTGGGCTATTTTCTTCTGTGATGCTATCGTTACATGGGTACGGGATGCAGAACAACGAAGGACTTCCATCGTTTGTGCCTGCCTGTGCCTGCCTGTGCTTGTGCTTTAAGAGGGGGGTGCGTGGGTGATTGACCGAAACTGGAGCTCAACTCAATTCAACAGGGACAGGCCTGACGGACCAAGGGCAACCAGAGGAAGTTTCCTTTTGTGTTTTGGGCTCAGGGTTCTCGATAACTCACTTTTTTCTTCTTTGCTGCTGTTGCACCTGTGTGGTTTCTGGTGTTTCCTGGCTCTTTTCGTAGATGATCCTAATAAGTGTAGCTGTATATTTCTAGCTCTCTGTTGTTTTTAGGCAGAACCCTAAGTGTACTGAGGTCGACGATAGTTGTGATGGGGCAATAGTGCTTCGGTACGAGAGTCGGACTCTACTATAGCACGCGCGTGCGATTTGACTCGAGAGAAGATGTGTGGATGCTCGAGGGATCGGTTCGATGGTACAGATGTTAGACTTGAGTATCTCTAGTAGACGATCGTGAAACGGTTGCAGGTAGAATCGTCAGTTATGCGTCCAGTGTTTCCTCTACAGCTATTTATTGTTCTTGTGTTGCGACTATCCCATCTTTTATGCTTTGCCCATGCTCTCATCCAAGGTGGGCATACCGAAAATCCCCCGCGAGCTTGTGAAAAGCTTGTGAAGCTCCATCGCGTCAATAGGTGTCGAGCTCTCATTGTGATGCCTACCTAGGTAGGGTAACCGGTAAACTACAGTAGGTCACCTCGGCTCTCCTTGTCAGTCAAACGTCACGCGGATCATGGATCTGACCGAGCTGCCGTCACCGAGGTATGTACCTTTTCGTACATTTTGCTTGGCATGGGGCTGATGGGGGACGGTGAGCTTAGAATTTCGGGGCTACCTCAGGCTGACGTAGTGTTTTGTCTGTTCAAATGAATGGTCCTATCCATCCATAATCAATTTTTTGTGAGGAACTGGAGGCTATGAACTTCCTAGACTGAAAATACAGCTGAGGGCCTGCTTACTGTAAATGATCTATCTGTGGCCTGATGTGTGGTCCCTTCGAGTTCGCGTGTTGATCTGATCTATATCTCATCTACGGATCGGACCATAACCGTAATCCTCGACAACTCCCACCCACCGTTCCGTTCCGTAACGTACCGTAATTACCCAAGTTTCTTACCATGACCGTTGGGTCCCCTCTCTTTGATCTACATCCATTTTGAAATCTCTCGAGTTCTTCCCGAACCCTGCCCCATTCCCCAGAAAATAACCGGTTCATACTTCCAGACCCCTTCGATGAGCATGAGTCC
>JABCKB010000483.1:0-77590 GCA_013184455.1 Fusarium continuum
ACAAATCTAAAGATCTTGTAGTTTGTTGTACGATTTGTAAATTATAAAACTAGTTAACGACTTAGCTTTTTAAACTAAGAAGTTTTTTCTTATAAAAATTAATTGAATTTTTTTTTGTTATAATTAAAAGAGGAAAATAGAGCTGATGGTATAATAGTGTAGGAAACTTGCTATTACAGAAGGGATAGCTATTGTTAATAATCTAAAAATATAATGCCACTAACAACTCACTTCTTATCAACCTCACTGCATCAGATAAAGCACTTATAGAAACCCATACTAATGCTTTAAACAGGTCAAATATTAGGTAATAAGCAAAAAATCAATGAAAGGTTTATCGACGTCTCGCGTCTCGCAGTGAGTAAAAAGTCCTTTTATACCCCCAGTTCAGATCAACCCCTGGAGCACAGTGGCCGGTCTATCATGATCTCTGGTGACTACACTTTGATATTCAACTGTCATAATAATATTGTAATTAACCTCGACATTACCTCCGGCCTAGTAAGAAGTAATTCGATTTACTGGTCTACAAAGCCGCACATGCTCCGGTGAGCGTAACCAGTCACTTTGAACGTACCCATCGCTCGACAACGTCCTGTATCTCATCACTATTCTTCTCCATGAAAAGCATGTGGCCATTCCCATGGATGCCAATAGTACCAAGCTCTAAATGCTCCGTCTTGGTACAGCCAGCCTGTCGGAAATATGCAGCAGTACAATACTCGTATGGCATATGAAAAGACGCCTCACCTGTGACAATGAGAATAGGGATATCTTGAAGGTTGACCAATTTACGCGGCTTTGGAACCTCAGCTTGCAGGATGCATTCCGTGGATAGAGAATCCTTTGGCGGATGAACCTGTTGAACAAGTTCGGCCTTTGGATTAGTGACAGGAGGATCATATGTAATTGGCACATCCCACAACCCCCATGGGCGAGGATGTTTTCCACCAAAATCAAAGATTTCATCTTTGAAAGGTGGACCAGCCACTTCTAGAAGAATGATAGCCTTGGTAAGCCTGGGTCTTACATCGGCTATCAGGGTGGGCATGAAACTTCCTTGGCTATGACCAAGAATGATAGTTGGTTTTCCAATCTTATCCAACAAAGCCGCACCGGCTGCTTGTACAGCTGTCTGCTGATAAACTGTGTTGTCGATGAACTCGACATTGGAGCTGTAGAAGGCGTCGAAAATTGGATCACCTCTAACGCCTGCGCCAGGCCATTGGGTATGATTGACAGCTTGGGGCCAGAGCATATGCTTCTTTGATGCAGTAAAGGCTACCTCAATTGTTTCAGTCGAGAGTGCCTTGGTCTTCTCAGCTCCTTGGGAAGGTAACCAAGCTGATCTCCCACGAAAGGTCTGGTCTACGATGTAGACTTCATAGCCTTGACTGATGAATTGAGATGCCCAGCCACGACCACCATCTGGCTTATTCAGGAAGTTCTAAGAGGAGTGGTCAGCAAAAATGACCTGTTACACGGCCTCCGAGCCCAGTCATCTCAGGTCGACTTACGGTACCTGTTTGTGCCACGCCATGAATCATGACGATGGGGGCCTCTTTGCTGGCACCGTTGGCCGGAACTAGCTTCTCGACGTACATCTGATCCCGAAATACATGACCGCCATCCCCATCATCGACGTATCGACCACCAGCGTAGAAAAAAGAGCGTATGGCCGGGATCTCAGACTTACGTCCTACCTCTGCTCGGTTCACCGCGTCGGAGTTTTTACCGATCGTCGCTGCAAGAAGTGCCGCTAGAACAGTGAAATGCATGACAGTTGAGTAAACGAAGGATGCCAAGATTAGGTCACGATTTCACTGCGTCGGAGGAATAATTTACTGATGTTGAAATAAAGAGAAACAGTGGCCACGAATGAGAGGAATGTCGTTGCTGACACTCACTTTGAGTTTCCAGGGATGGACGGTCCCCGCATCGTCTGTCCTACTTGGGGGTTCCTTGATAAGATAGACAAAGCCGAGTGAGCCTCGACGAAATAAGATCTCAGCGGCAGATGTTTCTAGCGATTCCCGTCGTAGGACGGCATTTTGAGGTGATACAAGTTAGGTATAAAAATGCCTCTGATGTCAGCATAGAGCAGCCTGCGGAATACGCGATAAGGCGTCATTGTTGAGAGGCATATTCTGCCTAGGCCTTGATTATTTCGACAACAACGAGGTGCAATTCTGCAGGTCACATCATCGTGCAGCACTAGTCTCAATCTTCTTTCTTTAAACACCAGCATCATGCCGCTGTGTCTTGCGCCGTGCAACTACCCATCAAGTTCAAGAGCATAAAACCTTTCTCCACCGTCAAAGGCTTGGCTTTGCAGGATACGTGACATTATCTAAACAGGATGTTTGACCGAGGTGCCAGCACTCAATTGTTGCCTTGTCGCTTTGCTCGCATCGAGAAATGTCACACAATCAGCCTGTGTACATCGCAAAAGAGCTCGATCAGCTTAGCAGCCTTAACCCCCGCTCGAATTCTCCGGTCAACCCGTGAGGCCCAACCACAAGTCAAATCCCCTGGATCCTTCCTAAATCAGATCTATCATGTTTCATCTAGGCTATCCTATCTGTAGCTCGAAAGATGGGGGCATACACTGCATTATTCGCCATTAGCTCCGATTGGACGTGGGGGTATTCCTCAGCTGCCGAGGTCCGCAGTGTAAGATAACGCCTTGTAGCTGTACGGATTCCGTCGCTGAGCGGCCCGGTACCTTTTGACCGATTAGGATATTTGCATACACGCTCAGCCTTTCCCGTCCTGGGTGGGTGGGTTGGATACAGTAAGAGATGCGACCGGCATCAAGTTCCCGGTCATCTTGGCCCTGAGACAATATCGTAACAAGATACTGAAACTTTTCTCATCTCTAAGTCTAGTACCTCGATGACAAACTTTTCACTCATTGGGTATCAGGACAGTTGAGCCTTGAAAGCTGATATCCAATGGCTTGACAGATTCTCAGGAGTCTCTCCCAACCTTGTTAATAACATGTGCCGCAGCCGAAGCTTCTTTGGCAACCTCCTAGCAATACGAATGGCTGCGTTGGATAGTATAATGGTCATGGCTCAACCACCATAGGCAGAAAGGTGTCAGCCAGCGGCTTACCGTCCTACCTCGCCGGCAGGACGGCTTAGACTAGACGGTAGATGGCGTCTAATTGCAGGCACCTCCCACCTGAAGGCGGCTTGAAATCGCCCCTTGGCGGAAGACGACCGCAGGTATTATATGTGGATGACTCCGTAGTCTACTAGAAGCTACTCAACCTCCCAGTCAAGACTCATTGAAGCTTTCTCAAAATGATGCCCGGTTCGTTTCGACTGCTCAACGAGCTGTCTGCGCCATCCGCCGCGCGGTCGGCGAAGCCCGTCCGTCTGAGGCTTGCTTGCGACGCTTGTACGACGGCCAAGGTCAGATGCAGCAAGACTCATCCTTGCGAACGCTGCGAGGATAATGGCCAAGCGAAAGAGTGCTATTACAGCGCTTCGAGACGACATGGAAAGCGGGCTCGACACCGCAAGGCAGGGTCTGAAGCGCAGCGCTCTTCGTCATCGAGCGACACGACGACGCCGATTACTCTCTCGACGCCGGGGAGCGGCTTTGCAAGTACGCAGTACGGCTCCGAGTTCGCTTGGGAGGATCACAGTAATACGCCGGGATATTCGGCGTCAAAGCTGGATAGCAATCTGGAGATGCTGGATAATTGGGCGTTTCACAACATCGATGTCACTGTCGACTTTGACGATGGCAATAATATATCTTGGGCCGATCCATGGAGGTCCCTGGGCTTGATGTCCGATACTAGTCCATCTCAATCGAGTGGTATGGTATCGCCGGATTTAAGCTTATTTACTGAGCCAACTCTATCGACAAAAGTTGAGACTACGGCGCCAACAACCAGTACTTCAAGAACCATGCAAGGTCCGAGACAGACTCATGATTGCGAGGCTATGGCACTAAAGGTTCTTCGATCACTACAATGCAACTCAGACACCGATCAAACCACGAATTCTTGTAAACAACTGCATAACATATACGGCAGCGTGTTTCTGGCCAAGCAAACATGTATCATGCCCAGCATCGATACTGTCCTGTCTGTCAACAAAGCAGCATTGACTAATCTTATTCCCTTGCTCAAGTGCCCCTGTGCACGAAATCCACACATCGCGATGTTGCATGGTGCAATCTTATCAAAAGTCATTTTCTGGTATCGAGTTGCCGTCACAGCCCGCTATCACGCAGAGGGGGTGGAATTACGGCCGATGAAGATCCAGTTAGGGATGCTGGACCTTGACGATGACGACCAAGCAACACTTCAGAAAACTGTGCTCTTGCGAGAGCTACGCAAGGCAGAGAAGGTGATGGAGACGTTTGATTCTTTCTCTGCTAGCGAGGACGAAACTCCAAACTGGCACGCCTCGGCCGTTCGCAATATGAAGGAGGAGCTGCAGGCGATTATCCAGAAGATCAAGAAAGGGCAAGGAGAGCTAGCGTAATTGTATTGATGTTTTAATCGGCTTTCAACCGTCTATAGAGGACCTATACTTTTGAATTTTATTAATCTTACTTGAAGATACCTGTTTACTGGAAGGATCCTATTCCACAGCCAAAGCTACGCCCTTCTGATTGTTTACCAATTATTGCGTTTCGGAATTAAAGCGGACGCTTTCGTTTCCATGTCCCGCCATACAGAGTGTAAGCATCCGAATGGCGAGAGACATGACAAACCTCCAAACTAGACAACCACTGTGATTGGTGGCCGGCCGCAATCCGCTGCCCGCCTCGCTCTTCTAAGCCTTGAATGACATGTTATTTGGTCTTTCTTGCCGTGGAAGCACCTGTCAATCAATACTTGATAATATCAGCAAGGTATTGACGGACAGTTGCAGTGCAATTCCTTCTTTACTGTTCCCGATGCTTACCTGTGGAATTCGGAAGCCGAAAGAATGTCCGGAGGAATGCAGATCATGTCCTACGTTTGTGCGAAATAGCGACACATGAATATCCCAAAGACATCGACTTATTCGCCGTACATGCGTGCGCGTGAGAACGAAGCAAGCGTCGGTAGATGTCCTTGTTTTCTGCCCGAGCTACACAGTCAGGGACCGCTTTGTAGGGAGCAGAGCTAATCTTATGTGAGAGTCCGTTGCCGCGTCACACTAATTAGAAAGAAACGGCTCATGTTCAAGCTTCGTTGGTTGGCTTATCGTTTGACTGCCGACATATTTCTCTCGAATCACTATGCTCTGGGCGACTGCGCGTGGTCTGCCAACGATTTGTCCGTTATAAAGTGCAAGCTATCTACTGAATAGAGATATGACGGGTTTTATAGCCTATGTCCAATGGAAAATTATCCATCATGACCATTTCTTGATGAAGTACGGATAGCTCTTTGCAATTTGTGGATTCGTGACCCTGGCTTCGGCCTCGCTCTTTGGTAGAGTCGCGAGGTAGAGTGTTGGTCACCACGATGCATGACCGTATGAGCGGGGAATCGGACGGGTATTGATCCGATTGTCGTGGCCCAGGTTACACAACTACAGCCAGCAAAGGGCATTCCGGACTCCGAGACCGTGGCGGGCTGTAAATTTGCTTGGGCTTGGTAGCAAACAGTTGCAGGCTGATCTGATAGGCTCGGGCGTTTGGGGCTGAAGGGCATCTAGTTTGGTTTGTGACAAGCCGCATGGGACTGAAGTGGGATTTGAGTAAGCCATGTTTGCTTCAGGAATTCAGTTTAAGAATATAAGGAGTTATGTTAATGCTCGTTGGATGAACATCTCTCTTCCACTCCTACCTTTCTCCTACCACTAGCTACTGCTACTCGTGATCCCCTTCATTAATTCTCCCCCAACGCATATCAACAAGATCACAACAAAGCAACAATGGCCGCAGCACTTGGAAAGTACGTCTCAAAGCTCGCCGGCACTCGCGTTCTTGTCATCGGTGGCTCTTCTGGAGTTGGCTTTGGCGTAGCAGAAGCGGCCATCCAAAACGGCGCCTCATCCGTCTTCATCTCTTCATCTTCGCAATCCAAGATCTCCAACGCCCTGGAGCGCCTCAAGTCAAACAACCAGTCCGCCAAAGCTCAGCTCCATGGCTTTCCCTGCAACCTGGGCTCGCCCGACACGCTCAACTCTGAAGTCGAGAATCTGTTCACTGAGGTTTCCAAGTCTGGGAAGCTAGACCACGTTGTCTTCACGGCAGGCGACAAGCTTGCCGTCGGAAAGCTCGAGGACTTTACACTGGACGCCATTCGACAGGCTGGTACTGTTCGCTTCTTTGCTCCGCTGGTTGTCGCGCAGCAGCTTCGCAAGCATCTGAATGAGAGCGACACTTCATCATTCACCATTGCCACTGGTGGTGCGACTGAGCATGTCTCCAAGGACTGGTCGGTCATGTACTCTTACCTCGCTGGTCTGCGCGGTATGACCCGAGGTTTGGCAGTTGATCTTGCGCCCATTCGTGTCAATGCTGTTGCGCAAGGTCCAATTGAGACAGAGATCTGGAGCTACGTCAAGGAGATGGGTTACTGGGACAACATCACGACTCATCTCAAGGGAAGAATGACTACTGGTGCAATTGGACAGGTTGAGGATGTCGCAGAGGCTTATTTGTATTTGATGAAGAACAAGAATGCTTCTGGAAGCATCATTGAGACTACTGGAGGAACACTACTGTCGTAGAGGGAAATATTTGGAGTATCATTCTTCTGTAGGGTAGTCAAGGGTCAGCACATTCGATGAGCACAACGGTACTCTGTACCTGAGAGAGCATTAAGTTAGACATCGTCATAGATTTTCCCACATTAATGAAAATAACCTGTTCTCAAGACCTACCGACCCTCAAGAGCTACTGTATTTACCTACTTCACCTACCGCCTCTATTCTATCTTGCGCTTCTGCAAGTACTTTCCGTGCTACCCACAGTGGATCAGTTATATGCAGCCTCCCACACAATAAGCTCGTAAAGGCTGTGATACGTTTCACGTCTGTCAGATTGATAGTTGGGCCTCGTTGGTTAATTCACTTCTCGCGTCTCGGCACTAAAAGCCAACACCCGAGGTAGTTCCCGGGCGCGCGATCAAAACCGCCGCGACTACGCCTCTTTCGGCTTCTCGCTCTATATTTTCGCTATTCGGAATTTAGCCTTTCAAGCTCCGTATGATTGCGGTCATACGGCAGGATCAGGAATATCCTATGTATGGATCAACAGTGAGTGACGTCCTCGGTAGTTGTTTATCTATCACGTACTGATGGGTAGGTAGCCAAACATGCTGAAAGCCATCTGATTGCAACATGCTGTCCCATCTGCGCAATCAAGCCCCTCTATATCGGCTGCGGGCGTTTTCATCCCAGATCAGAGCTGCAAGCACAATGAAAGAAGCCATCGTATCTCGCGGGCCAAAGGTCCATATCGTTGACAGTCCAATACCCAAAGCTGGACCAGGCCAAGTTGTCACCAAGATTGTTTTTGCCGGAAGTAGCCCAAAAGACTGGTGAGTAGCCCCTCTGAAGCATGATGGTCGTAAATTCATGCGATACTGACTACTTCAAGGAAAAGACCTGAGTATTGGGGAGCAAAAGGCACCGGCAACCAAGGCGATGACCACTCTGGTATTATTCACCAAGTAGGTGAAGGAGTGTCCGAGTTCAAACCGGGTGATCGTGTGGCTGCCATGCACGAGATGAAGCAGCCTGGTGGCAGTTACGCTGAGTATGGAGTAAGTTGGGCATATACTACCTTTCGATTGCCTGACAACACTTCTTTCGAAGGTAAGCAATGGGCAACATCGACCAACTATGGAATTATAGCTGACTTGGATGGTCATGCTAGAGGGTGCTGCATTGCCTTTGACTGCGCTTACTGCTGCCTGTGCTCTCTATGCGCGTCTTGGCCTTCCACAGCCATGGCTTCCAGTTCCAGACAGCGAAAAGATACCTCTAGTCATATGGGGTGCATCTTCAGCTGTTGGATCATACGCTATCCAGCTCGCAAATCGCTCCAACATTCATCCTCTCATTTGCGTAGCTGGTCGCGCGCAAGAGCACGTCGAGAAGCTGATTGACAGAACAAAAGGAGACACTGTCGTCAACTACAGAAAAGGCCGCGAGACAGTTGTCCAAGAGATAAAAGCTAGCCTCAACGGTGCCAAGCTCGAGTACGCTTTCGACGCAGTGTCGGAAATGGGTTCTTACCAAACCATCTGCGAGGCCCTTGATCATCAAACGGGCAAGATCACACTGATAGTACCGGCACAGAGCTACTCGGATATCCCCAAGACGATTCGAAAATCGGTTACTACTGTTGCTAGCATTCACGAGGATCTAAAAGACTTTGGTTATGTCTTCACCAGGTATTTCAGCAAAGGACTTGAGGAGGGCTGGCTTAAGGCACAACCGCAGGAAATCATCCCCGGTGGGCTAGAAGGTGTTGAAAAGGGCCTGGTGAACTTGAAGAATGGCACTGCCAGTGCGGTCAAGTATGTCTATAGAATCGCAGATACACCTGGTGTTGAATCCTGATATCATGCAAAGAATTCATTCTGGACTGACTCGAAGCTCTGCTCTTAAAGCTTTCCATATTGTGCACAGCCCTAATAAATCTTAGAAACAGAAGATTCAAATTCTGACGCTCTTATACTATGTAGGTAAGCAATTTTGCGACGTCAAAATCGTTTTTTTCTTCTTTCAGCTTCGACTCTCGTCGAATATTAGCACTAACAGTACCATAAGAGTCGCTGCGTGGCTGTGGATTCGGGGCTCGGAACCCGTAGCGAAAAGGAATTCAGCAGGCTTCCGTTGCTGCACATTCCGTTGCTTAGTGCTGACAAAGATATGACTTCTTATATCAATATTGACGTATATGATAGTGAGGGTTGATGATATGAGCCTCGGGTTCCGAACCAGTGGCCATGGTATCGCGTTTTAAGTGGAAGACAGCATGAGTCGATGATAGGCACACTTCAGCTGTATGATACTGAGTGGAGGGTAAGGATAAGCCTCTTTTATCCTCTTACATATCATACTCATGGCGGTAGTCGGGCTATCGGATCTGCTGCCTGTGCCGAAGGCTCGGGGCTCGTTTTTATTCACTTACGGCTACAGGCTATCATGGGGATTATTTCGGGAACCCTTTCGGGGACTGCGGTAACACATACAGAGACTTGGGGGCCGTGGTGCTAGCGTCAATGAAAAGAAAAGTCATGCCGTGAGGTCTTTGGTTATCAAGACCTCAAATACAGGAGTGCCACTGCGAAAGGACCATCCCTAGACACTCTTTGTCCTTCTACCACGATTCAACGAAATAAAGGCAGCCAGACAACATGGCAAGCACGCAGACAAACGGTACCTACTCCATTGAAGTAGATACTGACCCCAACAAGGCTATCAATGCAGAGCCCAACGGCATCTCTACCAATGGCCATCATGAAGAGAACAAACGGCCCGTCATTCCCAAAGCCCGGCTTGACGACTGTATTAAGAGAGGCATAGATCTTCAGGTCATGCGATACCCTGAGACTGGCATCAATGTTCTCATCGCCGGTGCCGGTCTAGGCGGCATGACATGCGCCCTTGAATGCTGGCGCAAAGGACACAATGTTCGCATCCTGGACCGAAGCCCCAGTCCTATTTGGACAGGCGATAACGTCCAAATTCAGCCCAGCGCTATCCTCCTTCTCAGACACTGGCCTGACATGGGCTATGAGATTGAGGGAAACCAGTACGACGTAGCCATGTCGTATTACAAGCAGAGCGGCGAGCGGATCTGGGGCCCTGCGCCGCCCATGTTCAATGACCCTCAGCATCTCGAGGGCAGACGAGGATTCCCTTCTGTCAACGCTCACAGCCGCATCAAGCTCTACCGCGCGTTCCTGAAACAAGCTGAACGCGTCGGCATCGAGGTTGAATGGGGCTGCAAGGTCGTTGAGTACTGGGAAGATCTGGAGCAGGGCGCTGGAGGTGTTGTTCTTGAGAACGGCGAGAAGCGCACTGCTGATATCGTTGTTGCTGCTGATGGTCTGCGCACAAAGTCTAACACTATTGTTCCTGGCATGCCGACGGATTTGACGACTAGTGGCAAGGCAATCTACCGAGCAGGATATCCGGTTGAGCATGCGCTCAGCGATCCCAAAGTGAGAGAGATGTGGAAGTTCAAGCCTGGCGAGCAACCCATTTGGCAATTCTGGCTTGGGTGAGTTACTTGAAACCCTTGTTTCGTAGTCTCAGACTGATACTCTCTAGCAACGGTTCCCACAACATGATAGCACTGACACATGATCTTGCTTTCTGGAGCTTCATCCACTCGGTAAGTGAGCACTGTACTCGGCCGTTCAACACACCTCTGACTTTCTTCTTGCAGCACGATGTGTCAGCCAGTGAATCTTGGATTCCAGACGTTGACCCTGCTGAAGTAATCACTGCGATGGAAAAGAACGACGCTGTTCATCCCGCCATCGCAGCCTTCATCAGAACGGCACCCAAAGGCTCAGTGGTCAACTGGCAGCTCAAGTTCAGAGATCCGCATGAGCAATGGACCTCGCCTGGCGGTCGCGTTGTCCAGCTGGGCGACGCTGCGCACGCCTTTCTGCCTACATCCGGCAACGGCGCTACTCAGGCGATCGAAGACGGCGTAACTCTCGCGACGTGCCTTCAGCTCGGTGGAAAGTCCCAAGCTGCCAACGCTGCCAAAGCGTACAACAAGCTTCGATTCCAGAGAGTATCGTGCGGCCAAAAGATGGGATTCGTGAACCAGCAGCTCAAGCAGCACACCGACTGGGATGCCATTGCAAAGAATCCAGCGCTCATCCGGTCCCGCTACCCGAGATGGATCTGGTCTCACGACCCGGAGGCTTACGCGTATGAGAAGTTCTGCGAGGCTTTGCACCATGTGCTCAGCGATGGGGCGATCCCGCTTCACAACACCAATTTCCCCAAGGGTCATAAGTACAGGCACTGGACTATGAAGGAGGTTCAGGAGCAGATCAAGGCGGGCCAGAAGCTTGAGGATCTGCAGGATGGTGACTGGTCTTGAGTTTCGTGCGATGATTTTGAGTTGCTTAGATAGAGTGGAAGAAGATTTTGAATTCTGATAATTTTTGTTCAATGTTTGTGGTTTGTGAAGTGAATGGCAGGATTTAATGCATGTCTTCACAGCTATCCATGTGAGTCATCTTTTTAGTAATTCCTATTTTAAGAAGAGGTGACTGACTGAAACGACGGAACAGCCTATTCAGACAATGTCTCTTAGAAAAATTTGATTGTAACTTGCACAAGAACGCACTTCTATCATGGTTTACGTCTCAATTAAGGCTCTGAAGGATCTTCACTCGCAGCTATCTGAACTTCGGAAAATTTCAGTACAATTTACAAACATGGGGACCCCATCATGCACTGAGAAGGATGGATCAAGATCTTGTTGTGGTACTGTCTAGCTGCCCATAGAGAACCTATCTAACGCCTTTGAAGGCTCCTGCTCTAGTGCTACCACGATGACTGACAACTCGCTTCCAGCGGGTCTCTCAATCACCTGAATCTTCAGGCGCGAGTCAGCCTTGTTCAAAAGAGCCCGCCACTCTTCAACCTCACGTTCTTTAGCGTTGAACGTCTGGATCATGGTCAGATCCTTCTGTCTCAGAGCCGCTTCAAAGGTCTTGGACCCAGAGCCTGGCTTTGGCAAGACCATGTCCATGATCAGAAGTCTACTGGAGGGTCCCATTGCCTCTACTACGCCCTGCAGGATCTTGATTGCATCGGCGTCTGGCCAGTCGTGGAGAATGGTGCGCAGAAGATAGACATCAGCATTCTTCACGGGCTGTGGAGTGAAAAAGTCATATTCAACGATCTCAATCCTGCTCCTTACATCCCCTGGTAGCTCGGGGATGCGGGCTCTAGCGTTACTGACTGGTTCTGGAAGATCCTCGACAACGAGCTCCAGCCCTGGGAACGCTGAAGCAAGCATTATGGACGTGGATCCACTGCTCCCACCGATCTATCCGCCGTTAGCGCACTGGTTCTGCCATCTGAGGAGTTAGATACTTACATCAACAACCTTGGCTTGGCCCAAAGACTTCCAGTCAAAGGCGTCGAGTAGATGCTCAACATTTGAGCCCGTATGAGACACGGCACGGCTCTTCATGTAAGCATGAAACCCCTCACCAAGCTCAGATTGAGTCTTCAGATGCTTGAAGAAGGAAAGATCCGTGTTGTGGACAATGTTGTAGGCTGTCTCATTCGTCGCCGACGTATCACCCCATTTCTCTGTAGCTTCTATCATAGCAGCCATGAGGGGAACGGTTTGCTTGATTGTATGCAGAAGCTGAGTTCTCATGTGGACGTCTGTCACGAAGTGGAGAGACAACGTATTGTGCGAGAGCTTGCCATCTCTTGTCTCGCATAGAAGACCAGCGGTCATTGCCATGCGGGCTACTGACTGAAGCTTTGACAATGGGACTCGGGATTTGACAGCAGCCTCAGAGTAAGAGATCGATTCTGGAGGGGGTGGAATGCTCGAGAGTACATCGAAGTGGCAAAGCCAACCAATAGAGTGGTACTGCTGTTGCTGGACGACAAGCTCGGTGAGGAAGCTGTTAGGATCATGGACAAGGTGCTTGACCTGAGTTGCATGCTCGATGACAGCGTCTCGATCCGTCTTCTCCATCATGAAGTTTGCGGCGATCGGCTTCGAAAGGGTGGTGTTGTTGTGTAATCGAGATCAAGTCACTGTTGATGGAGGGGAGTCGACATATACGCGAGATAATCAGGTTCTGTAATGGGTTTATGAGAGATACGAATTCTAGGTGTATGTTTCACGGCGTCCGAACTCCTTATGGAAATACAGTCACCGTGGTATTGCCGAGCTGAACTCAACTGTAAGCAAGTGTTGCCGACCAAGTTCCCGGGGGAATCCCGAAGATTCGGACCCCGTATTACAATGATGGATGTCAGTCCTGCATAGACAGGGCTGAGATGTGCAGGCCTTGGTACGACATAGCGTTGACTTCTTCTGATTGGGAAGTCCATCCACCAGATCTGCCTTATCAGAACTGAGATGAGGCTCAGCTCGGGAAATAGATTCGTTCAGCAAGATTCGGCAAAACAAAGCAATGATGACGGTATCAAGCAAGCTGCTCTTTACGTCATGCCGGACTCCGAATAGGAGCTCTGAACTTCACTCAATCCAAAGACAATGACGGTAAGACTTTCTGATATGTGCGAGTAGGATGACTGTGGAGATAACAGAACTTGCTTTGAGCAACTAGATAAAAGAGACGGCTTCTCTTCCAAGATTCTGCGTATAGACAAACATAGACAAGAACTATAGACTTCAACCAATCTTTCAACAATACCCACAAGATTCAACACATTTGTCATGGCTACCCAACTCAAGCTGCATCTCTTCGGAGACCAGACCTTTGAGATCCAGCCGCATCTGCAGCATCTACTTCAGAAGCGCGACAATCTTTTCCTACATGAGTTTTTGAATCAAGCCTACAATGCTATCCGTGTTGAGATCTATAGGCTTCCGTACAGTATCCGGAAAGATCTTCCTCGATTTACTTGTCAGGAGGATCTTCTCCTGTGGGATCAGAGTGGCAAGCGATGCATCGCCCTAGACATGGCAATGACTACTTTGTATCATCTCGGCACATTCATCAGGCAAGTAATCAGCTACCCGAACATCGCAATGTTTACTAACGATGAACACAGCCAAGCCAGTATTTCTTCCTACGATGCACAGAACTCGAGGGTTGTCGGCCTCTGTACAGGTGCCTTTGCCGCCGCGGCTGTCAGTTGCAGCAGTTTCACAGCAGACTTGATCCCCATGGCTGTTTCATCGATCATCGCGGCTTTCAGAACAGGCTTGCTTGTATCTGATACCGCGAGGAGGGTTGATCCTTCGCAGGATTTGGAGCAGAACTGGGCGCTCCTTGTTCCGGGCCAGAAGGCTTCGACTGTTCTGCAAGAGTTTTGCGACGCTGAAGTAAGTAGTGTTATCCATGCTTATATACATGGTTGTATTGACAATTATTACTTGTAGGACTTGCCCTTGACAAGCAGACCGTATATCAGCGCCTACGCGCCAAACGGTATCACCGTCAGTGGTCCTCCTAAGCGCCTTGTTGAACTTGCCCAGTTTTTGGGTCAGAAGAATATCGCTTCCAGAAGCATTCCTATCTATGGCGCATACCACGCGCCACACCTCTACTCCCAACAGGATGCTAGAAGTATCATTGCCAGCTTGAAGCTCCACGAAGCCACTGCACTGTCCGAACAGATCCCTCTTTTCTCAAGCAGCGGCCTCAAGCCCGAGGAGCGAAGTTTTGCTACGCTCTTGGAGGACGCTGTTGCCCAAGCTCTGCTTCACCCTCTTCGATGGAGCTCCATCTTTGAAGATGTTCAGGCGTCCATTGAGGACGCTGGCTCAGAACACTTCACTATTGTGCCGATTGGAACGAATGCGGAGCATTTGATCTACACTGCGCTCAAGAAGACGTCTTTGCGCTCTCTGGTCCCGGAGACAGTTACTCAAATTCAGCAAGCTGGTCTCCAGGACATTCCCGATGCTGGTCCAAACAAGCCAAAACTTGCAATCATTGCCATGTCAGGGCGATTCCCCGATGCCAAAGACAACGAGGCCTACTGGGATCTTCTCTATAAAGGCTTGGACGTTCACAAGCCTGTCCCAAGTCTTCGCTGGGATCAAAAGACCCACGTCGACCCGACTGGCGAGGGTAAAAACACAAGCACCACCCCTTTCGGATGCTGGTTAGATGATCCCGCTGAGTTTGATGCTCGCTTCTTCAACATATCCCCGCGAGAGGCTCCTCAGATTGATCCCGCCCAGAGGATGGCTCTTATGACAGCCTACGAGGCGATTGAGCAAGCAGGCATTGTTCCAGATGCCACTCCATCAACTCGACCCGATCGCGTCGGCATCTTTTATGGTGTCACTAGCAACGATTGGATGGAGGCGAACAGCGCCCAGAACATTGACACTTACTTCATCCCTGGTGGCAACAGGGCTTTCATTCCCGGTCGCATCAACTATTTCTTCAAGTTTAGCGGTCCAAGTTATGCCGTTGACACAGCGTGCTCGTCTAGTTTGGCAGGTATTCATCTTGCTTGCAACGCTCTCTGGCAAGGCGATGTTGATACTGCTATTGCGGGCGGTACCAACGTCTTGACAAACCCAGACTTTACTGCTGGACTTGACCGCGGGCACTTCCTCTCGCGCACTGGAAACTGCAAGACTTTTGATGACGGGGCTGATGGGTATTGTCGAGGTGAAGGTGTCGCTACCATCATCATCAAGCGTCTTGATGATGCTCTGGCAGAGAATGATCCTATTCTGGGTGTTATTCTTGGAGCATACACTAATCACTCGGCCGAGTCAGAGTCTATTACTCGCCCACACGTTGGCGCTCAGCGTGTCATCTTCAACAAGATCTTGAACGAAGCTGCTGTCGATCCTTATACAGTCAGCTACGTCGAGATGCATGGAACGTGAGTTACCACCCGTATCTAACAATAGTAGTCTATTTGCTAACGCGGTATGTAGAGGCACTCAAGCGGGCGACGCGACCGAAATGTCCAGCGTCCTAGAGACATTCGCGCCTCCCGTGTCCGAGGCTAAACTCGGCCGAAGAAAAGACCAGAAGCTGTACATAGGCTCAGCCAAAGCCAACATTGGACACGGTGAAGCTGCCTCGGGTGTTTGCAGTGTCGTCAAGGTCCTGCAAATGATGCAGAAGAACACGATAGTTCCACACTGTGGCATCAAGACCAAGATCAACCACCGATTCCCGACCGATTTCAAGGAGCGAAACGTTCGCATTGCTTTGGAGCCAACACCTTGGGAAAAAGGTACTGCTACCAGTCCCAGAAGGGTCTTTGTGAACAACTTTAGTGCCGCGGGAGGTAACTCGGCTCTCTTGATCGAAGATGCGCCGCCTAAACATCAGCTTTCTGCTGGACAAGATTCCCGTGTCCAGTTCCCTATCGCTGTTACCGCCAAGAGCGGAGTGTCTCTTCAAGGTAATCTGAGATCAATGCTCAAGTTCCTCAGCGAGAGTCCTCAAGTGTCTCTGGCTGAGCTTTCTTATACAACTACAGCTCGTCGCATCCACCATCAACACCGCATCCTCTTTCCCGGCGCTACAGCCAATGAGATCTGTTCCAAGATTGAGACAGCTCTCCAGAACAACACTGGAGTGACTCGACCTAAGAGTGCTCCGAAAGTTGTATTCACCTTTACAGGCCAGGGAGCTCAGTATCCGGGAATGGGAAAGCAGCTGTTTGAGGAGAACGCTTTCGTGCGCAATGAGCTTCTTCAACTAGATCAGATTGCCCAGAACTTGGGCTTTCCATCCATGCTTCCTTTCATCCAGTCCGAAGAGCAGGACGTTGCTAAGTTTGCACCGTCACTGGTTCAACTGGCTAGTGTCTGTCTCCAGATCACATTGAGTAAGCTGTGGGCTTCATGGGGCATTATTCCCGCTGCCGTTGTCGGACATAGCCTTGGAGAATATGCTGCTCTAAACGTCGCTGGTGTTCTCTCTGACACAGACACTCTCTTCCTCGTTGGCGGAAGAGCACAGCTCCTCGAGCAAAAGTGCACTCGCGGCACGCATGCGATGCTTGTGGTGAAGGGGTCTCAAGATGAGATTTCCGAGGCTCTTCGGGGCCACGAGTACGAGACTGCATGCATCAACTCCCCTATCGAGACGGTTCTGGCTGGGCCTAATGAGCAGATCGCCAAGGTCAAGGAACTCCTCGCTGTGGCAAGCTTCAAGACGACTTTACTCAAGGTTCCTTATGCCTTCCACTCATCTCAACTGGACCCAGTCGTGTCAGATATTCAGAAGCTGGCTGGAAAGGTGACATTCTCTCAACCCAATATCCCGGTCTTGTGTCCTCTGGACGGCATTGTCGTGGAAGACGGGGATATCTTCAATGCTTCCTACCTTGCAAGGCACTCTCGTCAATCGGTGAACATGCTTTCTGCACTAACAACCGCCTATCGCGACGGAGTCATCTCTGATCGCACCGTGATGCTCGAAGTTGGCCCTCACCCAGCGGTCGCAGGCATGGTCAAGCCCACTCTTGGCCAGCAGATAACATGCGTCGCCTCACTTCAACGAGGAAGGGCACCTTGGGACATGTTGAGTGGCGCACTCAAGAGTCTGTACGACGCTGGAGCCAGCATCAACTGGGCAGACTACCAGGGTAACTTTCCTGGCGCGCACTCGGTGGTTGCGCTTCCAGCTTATAGCTGGGATCTCAAGGAGTATTGGATCAAATACGTCAACGACTGGTCGCTGCGCAAGGGTGATCCTCCTCTGGTCATCAACAACGCCCCCAAGCTCGAGAGCACCACGATTCACACAGTCGTGGAAGAGAGTGGTGACTCGAACAAGACTCACATAATCGTCGAAGCAGACATTGCTCGTGAGGATCTCAGCCCACTTGTTCAAGGGCATGAAGTGGATGGCATTCCGCTATGCACCCCATCTGTATATGCAGATATGGCCTTAACGCTGGGTAAATACCTCATCGAGCGATACAAGCCTCAGCAGAAAGACGATATGGTTGTTGTCTCAGACATGACTGTCTCCAAGGCACTGATCCTACGAGGCGACGGATCCAGACAGCCCATTCAAGCTCATGCTGAAGCTGACTGGTCGTCTCAATCTGTGGCAATCAAGTTCAAGTCTTTCGATGTAAGCCGCCAAACCTTTGCATCCCCTTCAAAACTAACTCTTGCACAGAACAAAGGTAACCTACAAGAACACTCCGGCTGCGTTGTTCTATTCAAGGACCGAAGCCATCAGCAGTCCCTTCAAAGTAATGCAGTCGATACCAAGCAGAAGATGCAAACCCTTCGCAATGGAATTGCGACCGGTGAGAGCGCGCGCTTCAATCGTCCCATGGCGTATCGCATGATCCGTCCACTGGCACGATTCCACGATGACTACCGTGCCATTGATGAGATTGTCCTCAACAGCGAAACCTTGGAAGCTTCCAGCAAGATCAGCTTCGGTACCGTCAAGCGCGACGGCGACTTTAATACTCATCCCGCTGTCATCGACGCCTTGACTCAGTCATGTGGCTTTGCCATGAACTGTAACGACAATACTGACATTGACGTGGATGTTTACATGAATCATGGCTGGGGATCTCTTGAGCTTTTTGAGCCTCTCGACTTTGACAAGCCGTATACGACTTACACTCAGATGCATGCTGGGGAAGACAAGCTCTGGTACGGTGATGTGACTATCTTTGATGAGGATAGAGTTGTTGCATTCTTCGGACAGATTGCGGTAAGTGCTCTGACATTTTGTGTACGCTTTCCCAACACAATACTGACACTCTCTTAGATCCAAGGTGTTCCACGAAGAGTCCTCAAGGTCATCCTCTCGATTGAGAGCGGCAAGAAAACTCAACCCCAACGTCAGACTCAAGACAAATCCCGCAACACCATCCCTTCAAAGCCTACTAATGAAACGACGACTAAGCCGACCCAGAGCAAGCCAGTGGTGAAGGTCGAACCGTCTAGATTCTTGACAGCAATTCGAATCATCTCAGAAGAGAGTGGAATTGACGTTGCTGACTTCACCGACGGAACCACATTCTCAGACGTTGGTGTCGATTCCCTCCTCGGCCTTACCATCTCTGCTCGCTTCCAGGAAGAGCTAGACATAGACCTTGACTTCAACGCGCTCTTCTTTGAACATCCCACAGTCAAGGATCTCCGGGCTTTCCTTCAAGGGCCTGAGGAAGACGTCAGTGGAAGCTCATCCTCAGCAGCCAGCGACTCAGGTCGTGAATCTGCCACGACTGGGAGTGCAACTCCGGAACTGCAAGAAGAATTTGCCGACTCTATCGAAGTTGAGTTCGAGCGCGCCCTTGAGATCATATCAGAAGAGAGCGGTGTTGCTCGGGCGGATCTTGATGACGAGACTAACTTTGCTGACTGCGGAGTTGACTCTCTCCTCTCCCTGGTCATCGCTAGTAGGTTCCAGGACACCTTTGGCTTGGACGTTCGCCATGAGCAGTTGTTCATGGAGTGTCAGACCGTGGGTGATCTGAAGGCTATGCTGGCGAGAGAAATGGGTGCAACGGCAAGTGCTCCAGTTACTGCGGTGAGCAAACCTGCGGCCATCCCAGCTCCTGTTGTTTCTGAAGCCGTTGCCCAAGAGACTTCAGTTGTCCACAGCGATACCTCAAAGCTAGCCTCTCGAGAGAAAGCTATCAGTGATCTTGTCCACAAGTACAGCGCTGGCTTCTCGGCACCGGATGCAGTTTCCTCTGCTGCACCACTCGGAAAGAATGAGAACGTGGTCCTCGTCACTGGAGCCTCTGGAGGACTCGGAAGCCATCTTGTCTACGCCCTCGCCCAGCTAGAAGAAGTCCGCACTGTTGTTTGTCTCAACCGCGAGAATAGGGAAGATCCTTCTACGCGCCAGTACAAGGCCATGAGGGACAAGGGTATTCGTTTCCCCGAGCATCTCAAGTCCAAGGTGCGAATCTTTCAGGCCGACACTTCGAAACGCAAGCTAGGCCTCAAGGATAATGAGTACACAAGCTTGGTACAGGAAGTTACTCACATCATTCACAACGCCTGGCCCATGAGCGCCAAACGCCCTCTCTCTGGCTTCGAGACGCAGTTCCAGGTCTTCCGCAACCTTCTCGACCTTGGGCGTGAATGCGCCTCCCGCCGTCCTGATAACTTCAAGTTCAGCTTCCAAATGGTGTCCTCTATCGGTGTTGTGGGACAGTGGGGTCTAGCTGCTGGCCAGACAGGCAAGATTGTTGTGCCTGAGCAGAGAACGACCATTGACTCGTTGCTGAATAACGGCTACGCAGAGGCCAAATGGGGTTGCGAGAGGATGCTCGATGAGACTCTACACAAATATCCCAATCGCTTCCGTCCCATGGTAGTCCGTCTTGGTCAGATTGCTGGGTCAAAGACCAGCGGGTACTGGAACCCGATGGAACATTTCGGATTCCTCATCAAGTCATCTCAGACTCTGAAGGCTCTTCCTGATGTCGACGGGAATCTCAACTGGACACCTGTCAACGATATTGCCGACACCCTCACTGATCTGGTCTTGTCTGACAAGGTTCCTTATCCCGTTTATCATATTGATAATCCAGTTGGACAACAGTGGCGCGACGTCAATGCCATTCTCTCCGATGCGCTACGCATCCCCAATCTCGTGCCTTTCAAGGACTGGCTTGAGCTTGTGCGAAAGGCACCTCAGCAGGATAACCCGGCAGCTCTATTAGCAGACTTCTTGGAAGACACTTATCTCCGCATGGCTTGTGGTGGACTTGTTCTGGACGTGAAGAATACGCTTGAGCATTCCAAGTCTTTGTCTGCTGTGGGGCCTGTTTCGGAGACGGTTGTTAGAAAGTACATTCATATCTGGAAGGAGATCGGTTTCCTCAAAACTACGGCTGAGGATAAAGCTGGCTTCGAAGCTGAAAGGGCTCGACTTTGGGGTCCTAGGGTATAATCGAGGAGGCGTTAAATTTGGTGGATTTTCCTCTGGTTCTGGGTCGGTTGCTCTCTTAGATATTCTTTTCTGTTTAAGGAAGACTATGCAGTTCCTATACATATAGCTATTTCAACTCTCACTTCTCGTGTCTTCAAGTAGTTATTAATTACATCTTTCTTTTATATACAACCTTAGTTCATCTTACCAAGATATAAATATGATTATTAGATTAAAAAAATACCAGCAAGTCCACGCAGGTAAGAGATAGCTACGATCTAGCCGTGTTATTACAGTCTATAGTAGTAAAGTTCTCACTAGAACTGGGCTGGGGTTTTTTAAACTCTACGAAGTCAAAAGTAAACATGGCAAACACAGGAGACTACAGGTGCAGATTTCTGGTTTTGGTGGGCTTTCCTTTGCTCCTATTATAGTTGTTTTCCAAGATATTATTTTCTCGTTGGGTGACAGTCGATGGTTTGCCAACCTATAGATTATCAATTTCTAAGCTTACCATGCTTTTTAGTTGCTGATAACATCTTGCCCTTTTTTTCTTTTTTTTCTTTTTTCGTCTTTTTTGCACTATTCAAAGAATTATGTATCCGTAAACTATTCCCAATCTGCTGTAAGTGCTAGTTTAAACTATCAGACTTTTGCTCCCACCCTATTTGTGGCTAAGCAACCATCTGGAAATAAGAAAAAAAACTGTTTGATTGTTCCGCTCACCATGGATACTCGGTGTGTTACCGGTCCTCTCACGTACCTGGATGGCAAGTTCTACAAGGGTTCTAGTATATGCAGAAGGACGGAACTTCCTTGTTACACAGCAGCAAGGATGTCGGTCAAAGATATATTTGCAAAATGTAGTTTTTTAAGAACACGACCAGTTCAGAGAGCTATTCAAGATGCATGTTATAAAGAAACATGCATAGTAATCATCACACATTATTACTATTAAGATCAAGTTTAAGTTGTACTCACTTCGACCCTATGTTTTCTAATTCACTTCTTTGTTCCCTGCCACCCAGTACGTCATGGTTACTACAAATCATGCTGTATCGTGGTAAGCTGTCCCAGTCATCGTCTTCAAACTCCATAACACCTGCTTAGCGATGGTTCCGTGAATGGGGATGATGCCAAGCCATCAGGGTTGCTAGTGCCTATGGAGATCAACTCTCCTCGATTTCAATTCATCGTATTGGGGCATATACCAAGATGAGATTCTAGGGCCCGTAATTAACCAGCTGATAAATCCACTATTTAGTCTAACATCTTGAGACCATCAAGGTCAAGATGGAGTCTGAAAGTGACTATCGATTATTAGTTGGCTACGGTGGATCTCGTGCGGTAAATCGTCAGATGCTATCAAAGAATACTATTTATACCCTCTTTTTCTTCTCGTCTTGATTTATTACACGATTGTGAGAAAACAATCGTTCTATCAAACCTGTCATATCCATCTCAGAAAAAGCACCCAGCATGGTCAACTTCGTTGTTTGGCTTTGGAGAGCATCAATCATTTTGACGCCAATACTTGGCATAGGACATGGCAGCAAAATACCACGAAAAACTCACCAAGAGAGTCATGCCTGCCCAAAATGGCCTTTAATGAAAGATTTTGATTCAATCGGGGCTTGGTTCGATGGGGTAGCAAAAATCAACTGTACCTTACCCTCGACAAGGTCCAACGCCTCTATTGCCATCATCGGAGGCGGCGTTTCTGGCCTCACCGCGGCCCTCATGCTGGATAGCATAGGTCTCCATAACTGGGAAATTATTGAAGCCAGCGGAAGAGTTGGTGGAAGATTCAGAACCAAGTTTGTGGGTGGGACGCAAGAGTTTGCAGAGATGGGACCAATGAGACTGCCTTATACTGCTACTTACAAGAGTGATAACTCGACACACGAATACATGGAACATCGTCTGACCTTCCAACTGGCCGAAACGCTAAACGAGATGAATGGTAATGATTCCAAATGGAAGGTTGATTTCATCCCCTGGATTCAGCACCATTCGAACGAACTCATCGCTTGGGGCACTGGCCGACATCCCGACGGCAGAATCCCGACAAGAGCAGAAATTCTAGCGGATCCTATCCTTGCCAGGCCACCAGCCATGATGTCGTCTGAGTACAACGAGACCAAGCACCGCATGAATGAGATTCTCAAGAATGAGACTATGCTCAAAGCCATTCAGGCAGATGTCTGGCGTGCTCATAAGCTGGTCATGGACGAGGGGTACGATGATCGGAGTGAGCAATGCATGATGAGAGATATTCTCCACGCATCTGAGAACATCACTGATGCTATTTGGACCACCTCTGACTATGACGTCTTTTGGGATGAGATGGTTCATAACTCAAACTTGGCACTTGATGGTACTAAAGACTCACTGGGTGAGACTGAGTGGAAATGTGTCGATGGTGGTTTCAACCGGCTTACGGACGCTTTCTTACCACACGTATCTGACAGACTAGTTCTGAATCGGAAGATCAGAAAGCTCGAATCCATTCGAAGCGAAGATAGTCATACTCGAACTAAACTCTCGTGGTATCCAAGTGTCAAAAACCGAACATTCGAATCAAAGGTCTATGACTACACCATCATGGCAGTACCTTTCACAATGACTCGCTTTATGGACCTGCCATCATTTTCATCAGTTCTTGGGCGCGCTATCAGCGAGGCAGGTCTCCGTTTCAAGTCGGCCTGCAAAGTCTCTCTTCTCTTTTCGGAACGGTTCTGGGAGAGAGGCGAACGTCCAATTTTCGGTGGCTACTCTATTCCCGAAAGTCGACCCATCGGGGCTTTATACTACCCAGTCTACGGACTGAATGAGTCTCGGCCCGGTCTTATCACACACTACCGCGGCGGTGACTGGAGTGACCGTTATGTCAGCCTCTCCGATGAAGAGCATACCCAGACGGTCCTCGATGCTATCGTGAGTCTGCACGGAGAACAAGTGCGGGATCTTTATACGGGAGATTACGAGCGACTCTGCTGGCTGCAGGATGAACATACATCCACTTCATGGTGTCGTCCAGATATCGAGCAGCATAAACTGTACATCCCTGCTTATCATCGCACCGAACATAACACTATTTTCGTCGGGGAGCATACCGCGCCTACGCAGGCTTGGATCAGCTCCGCGATATACTCGGCGGCCAGGGGAACTATTCAGCTTTTACTCGAGCTTGGCATGGTAAATGAGGCAAAAGAGATCAACAGGCGCTGGATGGGAAGATGGATTGACGAGACTCATTAGACAGTTCGATTGGGTATATTAGATCTTCAAATAAGATTAAGAGGTTCGCGGATGTGGACACCAGTCTGACGCTGCATTGTTGACATGGATGGAAACACAATCATGCTTTGATTTCTGAATAGCCAGCATCTCTGGAATCATACCAATCAAGTGAGATAAGTAAAGTTGTTGAAGATGGTTTATACGACAGATTCATACATTTGGAACCAGACGTTCACTGCAAGCGATCATAACAATATAGACCTACCTGATCACAACGATCCATCACTACATTATCCACATGCATTATCATTACAACTGATCGTAACATTAAAACTCCACATTTCTTCAAATCACTAGAGCTTGTTTAATGTCCAATTTTGATGCAGCTGACTACTCGTCAGCTGCGGTACGTTGTCATTTCTTACAATAGCTCATTTACCCCTGTGAAGGGATCTCTTTTGGGGCACTGGGTCTCATAGCTGTTGTGACTGTGCCATTTTAGCTAGAATCTCAGACAATCGTGCTGCTTATCTCATCGCAAGTTCCAACCGTGGCTCACAAACCAGATGTTGATACATCAACCTCTATGGTGGCGACAAAATAAGCAGAGGTCGACAGGTGGTTCAAAGGACAATAGACAAAATCGTCGGATTAGATATTCTGATTATTAGTATACTTTGGTTGTTAGAATGACTAAGGTGTCTATTATTTTCCAGCTCTCTCGTTTAAAGTATGGTATCTACGCGTCCCAATTGTGTGTTAAACCACCCGGTAGACTGTAGAGGATCATATTCGAAACACAACTACACGATGTGCTTCTAACAGCTTAGAGTAATATTGGTAACCCTTGTCATTAAGCATGAACCTATCGCCAACCCCCACGTGCGAGATCCGGTGAAGTTGTCTATCTTGCCACTCCGCTTCTATTACATGTGCTGGTAACTGGCAGGCTGTTACCGGCAGTGGAATCTGTCAGGAAACCTGCCTCTGATTCACTGTGCGTATGGTCACGTGCTACAAACAATTCAAAGCTGGCAACCCTGAGATCTCCTCCTTGTTCCGTGATTCTTTTAACTTCTTGACTGCCTCCTCGGCTTCTCCTCAATCATCTCCAGAGGATTCAACAACACCACAACGATACAGTCATAGCATCAAGAAATCTCGCGAGCCGCTTTTCATAAGTCAACTCAACTTTGACCTCAACTATTGTTTCTTTTCAAGTGTTGCGGCGTCGCAACCCTGCCCTGTCCTCCGCAAGGTAGGAGACTGACAAGAGATCACTACCTGTGGTGACTAACGCCCCTTCTTTAGCATCACAGATCGGATGTTTGCCTTCGTCGCATTGCTTCAATCGTTTTATTGAACCAACGTCCTCCTCTATCCCTGGCGCCCTTCTTTCGTCCTTTCTTGCCATCTATACCGTTGTAAAGCTCACACTTGTGCAACAAGACTACACAAGCACTACACACCTCCTTCAATACTCGAAGCGCTAGCCAACTCGATACGAATAGAGCCCCTTTGCTGTAACGCTTAAAACTTAGAGTACTTCTCGCGCAAACAATCAAGCTCAGGCATTCAATAGTCTCCAACTCTGTGGAGACGCTCAATGAAAGGGTTCGTCGTCCATCCCTCCTTGTCTCGACAACCAGGCGGTCTCCAAGACACTCTCAACTTCGTGTCTCTTCGGTCATCTTGCCGTCAGTAATTTGGCGATTGATCAAGTTTACAAATCTGGTTGTTCTGGCTGTCTAGGCCCAAATCTCACTATTACGCATCTCTTTTCTCCTGGCGGACAAAGGAATACGACAAAGTATTAGGACAAATGATCAACACAAAACGCTGCGAATCTGAGCATTCCCTGCCAACCTCAAAAACTTCACCCGCTTTTACTCAAAACAACTCTGGTCTCTAACTCTGTCTTGACACCATGGCTAGCACAACCACGGATCTGACAAAGATCCTAGCAGCGAAGCCAACAGTGAGGCTCAAGGGAGAAAAGGGAGAGTATCTCAAGACTGCGGAATCTGATCTTCTCGAGGCTATGGGTAGAAAGCCGGAAGATCTTATGGACGAAGAACGATGGCTTGATCACCCTAAATCCTCCACGGCGGCGACTTGGGTCAAACCGAAGGAAATTCCGTCTCTGGCAATCGACGACAACGGTCCAACTACTGCTCGACGAAACGACACGAGCGAGACCCAAGAGGTCACTGAAAACCATGAGACAGATAGCTCAGCTGAGAAGTTGATCTGGAATCCTGTCACATTACCGAATTCGAAGAAAGAGGCATCGCACACCACGTGCACGCTTCGAATGCCGAAAGATCAACATGTAGCGTGTGACATCTTGCCCAGAGCGTGCAGAGCAGAAAAGGATGATCATCGTGACAGCCCGGGGTTCTTTTCCTTCAAAGAGAAGCTGGGCATTTCAGCATCTTCGAAGCTTACCATAGACAGCGACGTTAGAGCGGTGTTCGTTGGAATATCCGCACTCGACTGTCGGTCAGTTTTCATGATGAGAGATAAGGTTAGGCATGCTGCTGGAACCGCGAATGGCCCGAGCAGAGGTCTATCTGATAAAACGCATTTTGAGGAAAACTTGAACGTAGACAATACGGAATACGTGGCTCTAAGAATCCGATCAGGGGCGTCGCCATGCGGAAAGGAGATCATCTGGCTTGAGAACATGCTTATTCCTGGCAACATCACATACATCAAGAATGCACTCTGGCGTCGCCTAGAGAGGGATGAAAAGGGGAGGTTCTTGGGCATCATGAAACGAGAACACGACCTTCTAGAAAGAGGCCTCAACCCTGCAGGAGTTGCAACGATACTTCCGTCAAGCGAAGATCAAGATCGCAAGCCTGCGCTATGCCGCCCTATCCACATCGAAGACCGTTATAACGATTTGCATTACAGCTTGTTCTGGCCTCCAATGGCTGTCCTGGAATTTCCACCTGGTATGATTACAGCTATGAAGGATTTCTTAAGAAAGTTCCCCTACGACAACGTGCCATTGAATATTGCCCTGGCAGCTACAATCATCTACTTTGACCTGGAAAAGTCCAATTGGCAAAACGAAAGCTTCTTAGCTGGCAATTCAGACGAACATCCAATGCAAAAAGTTACCCTTGCTGTATTTTTGTTATACTTCCCTCACATGCTGAAATTCGTCGAGATGAAGCACTTGACGGCATTTATTCACCCGTCGCGGTTCGCGGCCGTAAACTACGCAAAGGATACCCAGAGTTTTCCAGGAAATATTAGATCAAAGATCAATTCTAGGGCTATTAATCTATCCCATATGCGTACTTGGTGTTCGAACTTGCGGTCTCAGTACCCACAAGTATCCTCGAAGCAAAGATTCAACCTGATTCCTGCGTTGATGCCGGGGACCAGCATGGTGTTCCCTCAGGACTTTGGTGACGCCGAAAAACCGTCTTCTGATCTCTTTGCACTTTGTCGTTTGAACGACGTGCGTACATTGGGCCTGCCTAGCTACCGTGACAATAGCGGACAGTCCGATCCCTACTATTCCGTGGGAGGGCCCAGATGGTTGTTTTCTGAAGCAATCCAGGAAGTTTCTTATGAACTTCAAGGCGCCCCTTCAGTGAGCTACTGGAAGCCAGGGTCAGATACAAAGTTTATGGCTCTAACTGGTCCGGCAAGGAAAATTGGCCCTTTCTTTCCGGATATAGGAGCTGATCACAACGACAATCAGGCCATAGCGCACTGCGTCGAGCGGCGTTTTGGCATCGCGGGTTTTTACACCAAAAACTTCCAACTCCGAGATGATCTCACGAAGCGTGCTCGCGAAAGCATTGCTACCAGGCAAAATGAGCTCAACAACATCGCGGATTACCTGGGTGTCCCATCTTCTGAGCGACGGGGGTGTCCCGATACTCTCTGTCCTAAATGGGATGGAATGGAGGCTCAGATTAAAAGCCTTGCGGAAAAGGGTGAACTGAAAAGAGCTGCCGCCACTCATCACCCCGCGCCTCCAGCCAAGCGGGCCAAACCACCAGAGGAATTACTGGATTCTGTTGTCAAGGACAAGATCATTGGCTTGGTCGACAGTCTGACCAGTTTATCTCTGGACTGGGACGGTTTACGGACATATGTCAAATCGACGCCTCAGCCAACAGTGAAAGCGGTCCAGGACTTATTCTCTCCTATACGGTCTTTCTTCTCAGATATGGAGGATACACTTCGGGCTGAGAATGCACCAAACGGCCAGGGCAGCTTAGACAGAATCATTCGGATGATGTTTAGAGCCTCTGGCTATTTAAACGGGCCACAGGTGGAATATCTGGATTACGAGGTGAGATGGGCTTCGCATCAAGTGATGTTTTCTAAATTTGGACAATCAACTGCGGATGCAATTGAAGCGCTCTACCAACTTCGGGGCTTTCCAAATGAATTCAGAATTGCGCTCCCTACTATTCATGCTCTAAGGGAGTCTCCAATGATCAAGGACCAATTGGAAGTCTACAAGAAGATTGACACACTACTGACAACATGTTTGCTCCCAGTGGGTGAGTAGCTTGCGTTCGGAGAAAGCCTGGCTTTGGTATTGCAAACTGCGAAATTTAGGGGATGTGGGAAAGGGATCATCATTTTTTATTAGTACAAAACGCTCTAGGACAAGGGGCTCCTAGTCTGGCCTTGGCCAAACGAATTGAGATTGAGAAACAAGTGAAGATATAGCTAGGTACTACAACCAACTTTGCTAAGTGCAGCTTGACCATTTCAATTTATTATAAGAAATAGATTTTATAATCTTTTGTAACATTCTTTTGTAACGATCTTTGTAATAATCATTTAATCATCCAGTGTATTTTCTTCACGTCCCATGTAAGCTCTAGTTGCACTCTAACGATAGCCTCGGTACAGACAAAAGGAACAGGGATGTAAGGTTTTAATAAACATATCAGGTGAGTGACATTGATTTTTTGTTCTAGTCTATATTCTTTTTGTCTAAGCTCTATTGTTGCCTTGGTCAGTCCCGCTGACTAGGTACCGTCTATCGTGATTCCATCTGGCTCTCCTCGTCCGAACTCATGTCATGGCCATTGTTGTGCAAGACGCCCTTGCCTCGGGCCGCCTCGTCATCTTCCGCGTCTGCTAAGTACATCCACCAAAAATATACACCGCAGCAAAGACTGCCTCCAAGGATGTTTCCAAAAAGCGAAGGAATCATGCCTATGTCATAGTTAGTTATTGCTTGTGGCAGATGTGCTCAGACGACTAACCCTTCCAGATATATAGTCCGACTGTCAAACCAGGTGTACCCATCCAAATGCCCAAAGGCATGAAGAACATATTGGCTACGACGTGGTCGAAGCCCAGAGCCACAAAGGCAAAGACGGGAATCCACATGCCAACCACCTTGGATGTTAAGTCCTTTGCCTGCACACTCAAGAAGCATGCTAGACAGACAAGCCAGTTGCATCCGATGGCACGGACGAAGATCTGATGGGCGGCGGGGACAATTTGCTTTTTCGTCGTGAAAGCAATGATTTCTTCTCGGTAAGGATCAGAGTCGAAGATGCCACCATCTGTGTATGATGTGGTTAGCAAAGGCTCACGAGGTGCCACTTGTTCAAGGAGACTCACATCCTACGATTATAGCCATAACAAAGAGAGATCCTCCAAGGTTTCCAAAGAAGCAAAGGAACCAATGCAACAGCATCCGCCATATCGATAATCTTCCATTGAGAAGGGCCACGAAGGTAAACTAGGAGTGTGGTTAGAGATACTTCTAACTAGGTATACAGGATAGAACCCACCAAGTTTGTTGAAGTAAACAAGTCAGCACCCGCCAATATCACAATGACCAGTCCCAGAGGAAAGACAAAGGCACCAACTAGCTTGATAAGGCCGGGTGCATTCTCCTGGAACCATGGCGACGTCTGTGCAATTAAAGACACAGCACATCCAAAGCTGAGAATGCAACCACCGTAAATACCAGACAAGAGCACCTTGTCGGGCCTTGTTCTCCCCTTTTTCACACCAGCGCGGCAGATGAGCTCTGCTGTCTCTGCTGGCGTGTACGCTAATGGGCTTGCTGCCATGTCAATCGTAGAATCGGGCATCATAAATGACCTGGAGGGAAAAGGACTTTTGCTTGTGAAGGCGGCTTGAACAACTGGACGCTCGGGCATCTTTATTTACACGCGGCGCAAAGAGCCCTATCTTAGCCTCTCGGCGATGAAACTGCCCAGACCTCAACCCGTTTCCACCATGCCGAGCATTGTCGAGAAAACTCCGTGCTAGGTCCACTGTACTAAGTTAGCAGATCTAGACCGGTTCTGGCCCTCTGGACCTCTCGTCCTTATCTTTCGTCGTATGCCCGATGCGTCATGGCCTTGGCTTTTTTTCGTCAGCTTTCGTGGCGCTAATTAATCACGAGCGGTGCCAAGTCGGAATGCAACGCTGACTTGTGTCTGCTACACCTGCAGATGAGGCTCAGCGGCATCTTATTTAGTGTTCGGTTGCGCAAGCCGTGCTTCATCTCCAAGCACGTTCCTTGTCGAGATTGCGACAACAAAGGCGCAATGCAATATAAGCCAACACGGCGGAGCATTAAGCTTGTTTCCCCGACATTCTTATTTTGGCAACTCCTCCCGCATGACTCCACCGTCGATCAATGTCTCGGTAATTATGCTTAATAGCCTATAGATAAGAATTGCTGGGACACGAGAACGTTTCCAGTGCGTTAACTCGTTTCGTCGGTCTTGGCCCGGTAAAGTGGATGGCAGCTGCGAGCCTAGCACTAAGCTTAAGCGCCGGCAGAAGGGATAGTTTGTGAAAGATCAGACCAGCACGTTATTTGGCCGGTTGATTTATTGCGGAGCCGCATTGTAAGAGCCGAACGAAATTAGCAACGCTAGGACTTTATGTCCTTGGATCTTGGGCACCTCTGGCTTGGCACTAGAAAATTGAGGCCGCAAGGACGGTATTTCTGACTCGGGTGACATCGGGATCTGATCTCCTAGACTCCTAGGCTGTTTCCTTGTTCTTGGTGGACAATGACGCATAAGCTAGAAAATTTCTGATCGAACACATCCATTCACGATATGTGAAAGCTTCCTTAGTTAAATCATCGACTGCATTCCTAACAGCTGTAAGATCTCGATGGATTATAGTCTGAATCATATCATGTTTGAGTTTCAAATGAAGATACATCTGTTCATCTGGTCTTCTCATGTGTCTACGTAATCTTGAAACGGGTCCATAATTGTACCATCAACGTCTTGCGGAGGCCCCGTGGGGCAGCGGCACCTGTAGAATACACATTTGAAATCCCTGTGCACGTAGGTTAATCCTGTACGCCGTTCGGCGATCATCTCACCTAGCGGCATCCCTCTCAGCGATACAAGCATATGTCAAGCTCGGAGTCCCCGTCTTGTTGCACTTGCCACTACTTAAGGTGACCTGTGGTTTGGCAGAGTCCTTTTCCTTTACCCCGAGATTTCCAAGGCTCTTCACACGTGGGCTCTACGTCGGAACAAGGGCCCCACAACGGCGAAGATAAATCATGCTAGGCATGTAAGTGTAAAGGGTTGAGCCCTTCTCTATTGACGTCTAAGTGTTTTGAGATTAAGTCTTAATGACACTGGCACAAAGTCAGTCACCTCTACTAGCAGTGGAATCCAGATTGTTTTCCACGATGCCGCCCCTTTTTCTATTCAATTTTGCTTCACTGAGCCTGCAGAGCCAGACACGAGCCTTGCTGCAAGAGGAACTGGCCAAGCAAAGCTAGGCGTGGGGTCTTCAGTCACCTCCCCTGTCGTGATCAAGTCGATGACTGCAACAGCAGTGTAGCCTCCGATGGCAGTGAGGACATGCCACCTAATCAACGTCAGCATTATTCGGGATCAAAAGCCGGCAGAGCTATCATACCATCCGTGGAATTCTAGCAAAAATGCCAAAGGTAAGCCAATCGCGTGTCTTGCGCTAGTCAAGTAGCGACAAGCAAACTCATCAATTAGCCAAACAATGTAGCCGATACCAAAGAATGCTGCAACGATCAGTCTTGTGCAGCGTATATTTGACAACAATCACTTACCGAGACCAAGATTAGAGATATTCTGAAGGTTCTTCCTAATGACGGGATCTTTGACTTGCTGAGGAATGATCTTGAGTACGCGGGTGGCGATGACATAGATGCCCAAGCCAAAGGTGGTAGCATGTAACAGGAACTCATCCATGACCATGTGCGTGACCATGACGACGGTGAAGAGGATTGAAAGTACCGTTCCCACAAGCTTGGTTTTCTGGGGGCTGGCTTTGAAGCTGAGAAGACGGTAGATGAGGGGTGTGGTGAGGAGATGCATGGATAGCTCATCGGCTGGTAACCGTTAGAGTCGATCACAATGAGACAGGGAAGGGCTTACACATTTGAGTATGGTACTTTAGAGTCATGTGATATCCAGCAGAGCAGAATCCAACGCCCATAAGACCGCAATATGAAGCCATGCGGGGGCCAGTTGGGAATTTGGGCGATGTCAACAAGCCATAGAGTCCATAGGCAACTATTTGAACAAAGTCAACGGAGCTACGCGGGACCAATAAGATGGAGACTAACCGTATGTGAAACTGCTAAGAGTATTAATGAACTCGGCAATGTACCGTGTGATAACATAGTCCTAGGTTCAAGACAACACATTAAACTCTGTCTTGGAAACAAGGGAGTCGTCAACATGAGGCATTTACCTCTTCACAGAAGCTGTCCTAGCATTAGCAAGTAATTCAGTTGACCAACAATAGCTGAGACGTACTTTAGATAAGAGGTCTGAGGACCCCAGAACGGTGTTGCCATGGCCACGCTATTCCGTCGATGGTGATGTTGCTTTCTGGGTTTAGCACAGAAACGTTACTCGGCATTTGGGACGCAGTTTTGGGCGGTGAAGTGCAGCAGAAACACGAGATCCCTCGGGAGCCGCGGAACAAGACAAAATGACGTCCGTGTAGAAGTATACCTATATCATAACGCCAAGGGCAAGACATGTCTCAAGCAGTGGACTTTTCGAGTTATTTCCGTATTTACTACAAATGCGCGCTGCTTAATGGACGTCTCGTCGCGCAACCACGTATCCTACGTATACGTCCATCTTTCTGCCTTGGTGCTAATAATATAATTCCATTTATGAATTGCTTTTCAAGATTGTATAATTAATCAAGGTTACAGTATGGCATTCAAGTCATCATCCTAGCTTCAGATCACTTCGCGTGGAGCTAATCCTGGCTTGGATTTGCGATTCAACGAGCAGGCGTCTGACTAAGCCCTAACAGATAACAAACAGTCTAGACTATAAAGACTGACAACCTTCCAATTCTAGAATATCTATCATCTACGTTCATATTCTATCCAGATTTACAAGCTTTACCCGGAAACTCTCGAACTAAAAAGACCAATCAGAATACATACTCTTCGATCATAGACGGTCAAGATGTCTCTCGCCTTTTTGCAAAAGTACCTGCCCATCTCCTTAGCCCTACTGCTGTTCTACGGCAGCGCTTCGAGATTTACTCACGGCGCAACATCGACAACCTCCTTTTACCAGTATCAGAACGACCGCAGCCCTGATGACGGCTCAGCCATAGCCCAGGTTATTCCCGTTTTCGACTTCTTCATCGGCACTGCTATGCTTCGGCCGGGACTATCACGAACGATGGCTATTTGTTTTGTGGCTTCGACAGTTGGCAGTGTGGCGGTTCAGCGTTTTATGGCTGGTTTGGATTGCCAGGGAGATTTTCTACAGGCTATTTGGGCGACTACCACAGCGGTTGTGGTACTCATTTAACTCCTGGGCTTCCTCAGGCTTGTCGGGTCGAGTTTATAATTATGTTGGTAGAGTAGGAGGTTTTAATAATTACATGGTGCGTATTCTTCTTTGTAACACGTATTTGCTGAGAGATGCTTGACTGATATTTTGAACAATATTGTGTCCGGAACTCCGTATATCATCTCAAATACAAAAAAAAGAACCCATAAACGAAGTGATCCGCGAGCTTAACTGTGGTTCAACTTGAAAATACTTCAACCATACTATACTATTAACTTAATCTAGTTTGAAAACCAACTCGAGCAGTGTGTTGGGTTGAAAGCTCAATCAGATACAAGAAGTATTGCTGCTACATTTCTCCCCTACCCTGCAGTTTCCTACATCTTGCTCGCTATTTGATAGGCCCGGAATAGCCGCGTTGAGCCGGATAGGTTACCGAAGCTAACGGCTCGGAAGCTAATTGAAAAGGGTTACTAGGAAAGGAAAAAAAAACTTTTTATCGTTTTGGATAATTGATCCAAGATAGCCGTTATCGGCACCAATGCTTGGTAAGCTCTTTCAAGAGAGATGAGTCTGTCAGTGGATTGATGAATCGGGTGAAACGTGGAGCCCTGTGCCATGTCAAGGGTGAATAGTCACCCAAGCATGAGTCAAATAGACTTGGTGTAATCCATAAAACGGTTACACATGCCTTCAAGCCAATCCATCATCCATCATAACTGGTCATTTTTTAAGCAGATCATTCAAAATGGCCGCAAAAAAAGCTTCCTACTGTAAGAACTTCTGCCCCATCCTGCACTTGGCGATTCTTGCTAACGCTGCCAACCAGTAACGCTTGACGTTTTCACTCCGACACGGTACGGTGTACATCCACAATGTTTCTTTGACATGTTCTTTTCTAATACTCATGATGCGCTTCTAGGTTCAAGGGAAATCCCTTGGCTGTTGTCAAAGTCGAAGGCGAAGCGCTTTCTCACGAGCACATGCTAACCATTACCCGGGAGTTCAACTACTCTGAAACCGTGTTCATACGCCAGGCACAGGATGGTCAGCTCAGCATCCACATCTTCACGCCGGCGGGAGAGATAGACTTTGCAGGACACCCCATTATCGGGACAGGCTACATGCTATTTCATCGATTGCTGTCAGGCATCTCTCTTCCGGAGACCCTTCCTGACACCATCTCTGTTGCGGCCAAAGCTGGACCAGTCCTTCTTCGCTACAACTCTGAAACCGATACCGTCCTTGCCGAAGTACCTCATAACGTGCACATTCACTCTCGTGGCACGCCCAAGCAGAATGTTCTCGACACGCAGCCCAACCTGGTCGATCAAGCATCCAGGCTGAGCCAAGACTACCCTGCCGTTTCTATTGTCAAGGGTGTGACGTATACGCTAGTCGATATGTCCGATCAGGAGGATCTTTTCTCTCGCGTTGCCGCTGGCAAGAGTCCAAGCACAGAACTTGACGACGGATGGGCTCCTTCGTTCACTGGCACCATGTATTACCGCCGCGGAGAGGTCTCCGCCGGCGAGAACACCAGAGTAGAGCATTTGCGCGTGCGCATGATAGGAATCGGGCTGGAAGATCCGGCTACTGGAAGTGCATGCTGCTCCCTGGCTGCGTACCTTGCTCTACAGCAGGGAGAGCCAAGCGGGACTTATCGTTTTTGCATAGGGCAGGGGCGCGAGGTGGGCCGCGAAAGTAACATCATTGTAGATGTCGTCTTGAATGAATCTGGTAACGGGGTTTCCTCGATGTTTCTCTCAGGGCTGGCTACGCTGGTGGCCGAAGGAACCATTCGTCTACCTTGAAATGGGGTGAAACAGCTTACCTGGGTTTTGGTCTTCATCGTGTGGTTCCAATAGTACATGTTTTGAATCTATATCCCCAAACTGTTTATCTCACAGAAGATAGAAAAACATTGCTAGAATTTAAGCTTGGATGCTCTGATCTGCTTCTCTTGGTTAAAGTGGATATGAAATACCAGTACTCCGTACATGTGTGTGGAAGGGCGTAGTCTAGGTGGTAACCGAGGTCGGAGTGTGGGCTCATTGCCTTATTTGGCAAGGCCCAGTTACGGTCCCGGCTATGTTAAAGAGCTCTATGCCCCTCGAAGGTTAGCTTGAGCAATTACAAAGAAAACAATTATGTGATCAACTTGGCAATCTCGAGGGCTTTATATCGCCTCACCACTACTATAAACTTACATTCAGTATTGTATTTCTTTATCTTTAGAATCACTAATTCACGCTCAATGTGGGCTAGACTCATTCACCGTCCCTCTCCGAGGAACGTGAATGCTGTATGGTGCGTGACAAGAAGGCGAGGCAGATTGTTGACAACGCCATCGAAATATCGGGTGGTAGAGCATATAGTGGAATGCAGCCACACAAGAGAGTATCTCGCAGCAACAGCCAGTGGAGACGACGATGCACCAAAGGTTTCTGTAAAGCAGTACATTCCCCACGATAATCCAAACCCTCAGCCTGGCGACTTGACCATCATCGGCGCTCACGCGAACGGCTTTCCCAAAGTGAGTTGGCACTATCTCTTCGAGCTGCACAATTCTGACAGGCTGCTCAGGAACTGTACGAGCCGCTTTGGGACGAGCTGTATGAGCGCACAAAGCAAAGAAATGTCCGAATACGATCGATCTGGGTAGCTGATGTCTGGAATCAAGGCCAGTCTGGCGTCGTCAACGAAAAATTACTCGGAAATGATCGTAAGTAGACCTTTTTTCAAAGAGTTAAAAAAATCGGTAGTAATATTTAATAGCAAGCTGGTCCGATCACGCAAGAGACCTGATGCATCTCATCAACCAACATCAGCGAGAGATGCCACATCCTCTTGTTGGCATTGGTCACAGCATGGGTGGCACTCAGTTGTAAGTGATCCACATATGGCATGGCGGGTTACCCTAACATACAGCAGAGCGCAGTTATCACTTTTGCATCCACGACTTGTCGATTCTCTAGTACTTATCGACCCGGTTCTCCAGATCCCAAATCCTAGTGTTTCCCTTGCTCCCCTCTCAACGCAAAGGCGGGACATCTGGCCTTCCAGAGACTACGCCGTTGCCAAGTTCAAGGAGAGCAAATTCTTCCAGTCATGGGACCCTCGTGTTCTCGACCTTTGGATTGAACATGGTCTACGTGACACTCCAACTGAGCTTTACCCAGAGGAGGAGAACTCGCCGTCGGATCACCGGGTCACGCTGACAACCTCGAAGCACCAAGAGCTGTTCAGCTATCTGAGACCAACTTATACGCCAAGAAATTGGGAACAGTCAACCGATCAAGATCCCGATCAGAATCTGGATTATCCCGACTTTCCTTTTCACCGTGCTGAGCCACCACGAATATTTCGCCAGCTTCCTGAGCTTCGACCAAGTCTTTTGTATATTTTTGGGAAGCACTCGGATTTCTCATCACCGGCCCAGCAACAAGATAAAATGGCCATCACCGGCACCGGCGTAGGTGGGAATGGCGGTTCTGCTTCTGGAAAGGTACAAAACGCGGTCTTGGATTGCGGCCATTTGGTCCCCATGGAGAAAGTCTCAGAGTGTGCAGACGCTATTGCTGCATTTCTTGATAAGGAGTTAGTTCGATGGCGACAAGAGCGAGACGAGTTTGAAAGGTATCGGAACGCCGCGACAAGACGACAGCAAATCACGATCGACAAGGAGTGGGCAGAAAAGGTGAAATTTGGAGGAATCAACTCTACAAAGCTATGAGAAGACAGCATAAACTTTCAGACATTCTAGAGCGTGTAGCGGAAGCTCAAGTCCTGCTTATCAGTCACATCCGCGTCTCCTGGCGCTTCATCCACCACATAGTTGTTTCGCTCCCGGCGGTGATTCTCCCACTTAGCAGACAGCGTGAAAGCACCAAATATCACCATGTTACCACCCAAAGCTACCAGGTCAGCAATGATACCTTCAGTATATCGTGGCTTGTTGGTCCACAGCTGTGGGCCAGCAATGGCTGCTGCTGCGTAGAGGACGAAGAAACCATTGCTCGCAGCGGCTTTTTTAGTGTTTCCCTTGACGTTGGAGGCGATGAGGCTAAGGAATACGACCTGGGCTGGAGACAAGACGGTCGCAAGCCACGTGCACACTACAACACCCCATTTGGATGACTGGGGCAGGGTAGCGACACCGATGTTGCCGACCAGGGGTGGGATCGTAGCAATGATGCCCCAGAAGCCTCGTGGAATGGGAGTGACTCGGATGCCAACGACAACGACCCAGATGGCGGTGATCTGAATAACACCAGCTGGCAAGCTGACAAGCATGGTGTTGAGCTTTGACCAGCCAAAGCCGTTGATAACAAGAGTGGCGAACTATAAGGTGTCAGCCTCAAGCCTTGTTCGCGGTGAATCAAGAACTTACTTTGATGACCGGAGAGGCAAGCGTATTGGTGAAAGCTCCCAACACCAGAAGAAGCGCTCGGTGGTCCTTGACGAACTCCCAGATCTGAGAAATCTTGAAGGAGGCAACATCCTTGGACAAACGATCCTGAGATAATCTCCTAGATGCAACGACTCTCTCAGACTCGGTCAAAAACCAAGCCGTGTCGGGTCCGCGAGGCATCAACCACGTGAATAGAGCTCCGGAGAGTAGAGTGCCACCTCCACACACGAGAAACATGACTCTCCAGGTTGCGATGGCCGTCTCCTTCGACATGCCCACGCCGAACATGATGAGAGCACCGAAAATCTGAGCAAGGCCATTGCAGGTTACCCAGGCACTTTTCCTTCTGTCAGCGCCGGGTACGACTATATCAAAAGGAGGATGCTTACGCTACTCTGAAAGAATGCTCAGACTTCTTGTACCACGTGCTAGTTATGATGACAAACGCAGGCTGCACAGCGCCCTCAGCGAAGCCAAGCATAGTTCGAACTGCTGTGAAACCTCCAAAGTTGTTTGGCGCGGCAAGGCAACCCGCGATAACACCCCAAACCATGCTACAGTGATTTGATTAGAATCACAACCTCTGAGCAGTTTTGAGATCAACTTACACAGAGATGCCAACAAACTTTGTGATTGGCAGACGGCTCATGAGATAGATAAAAATGTAATTGGCCAGCAACTGCCCAAAGTAGAACGAACTGACAGACCAGGAGTACTGGTGGCTGTCCATTCCAAGATCGTCTGATAAGTTGAAGACGGCAGCATAGCCAATAGACTGCTTGTCGAGATCTTGATCATGTCAGTCTAATTCACCAAGATCACAATAGGGGCACTCACATTGAAAGAACTCGACAAGACACATGAGAGGAAGAATAACGCGATCAATCTTTCTCAACACGCGCTTCTCTTCCTCTAGCGTGTATCCAACGTTTGCTTCTTCTTCTGTCCCCATGTCAAGGCTGGGAGACTTTTCGTCCATCTTCTCAGGAAAGTCTTTGGTCATTGCAGAAGCTGCTTCGTCGCTGTTGAACCGATAGTTGTCTTTAGCAAAGGACGAGTGTTATAATTGGGGGGTCTGGAGGGATCATCTTATACTTGCATTCTGCGTCATACCCCGGATTCTTTATCTCTCGCTTGACAAGAAAACTACACTAGTCATGACCTCGTGGGCCATGACAGCGGGGATGACCGTTCACGGCTCCGGAACCGATAAACATGGCGCGAGGCCCCCGCCTTTCGGGTACGCGCACCCGAGATTGGTGATAAGCAAGTCTAGGAGTTCGGATCGAGGGTTTTGTAGTAGATAACTTATATATACTTGCTTAGTCCTAGATGAATTGATATGAGTAAAGCACATAGTCGTATCATTTCTCCACTTATGCCAATATGACTGCCAGTTCCAACGGCACCAAATCTCGTGCTCAGGGCATCGTAGGAGATAAGCCTTGGGTCCTACCACCGCACGCCCCATTCACTCTTACCAACGCCAAACTCGTTGACCCAGTTGAAGGAAAGATCTTTGAAAATGCCGCCGTCACAGTATCAGGAGGAAGAATCACAGATGTATCCGTCAGCCAACCCTCCGAAAATGGCATCCAATCTATAGATCTCGGGGGCAAATATCTATGCCCCGGTCTCATCGACGGCCATGTGCACATCACCGCAACACCTGGTGAGGCAGATCTCAAGAGCACGTACAAAAACATCCCCGCATCAATGAACAACTTCCGCACAACTTTTCTAGCTCGCGAGATGCTACAGAGAGGCTTCACTACCGCCCGAGACTGCGGCGGCGCAGACGGATCACTTAAAGAGGCTATTGATGAGTGGCTCATCGTGGGTCCGCGACTTTTGATCGCAGGCCATGCTCTATCACAAACTGGCGGCCATGGTGATCAACGGGCTACTTTCTCAGATGAGGATCCTACCACAAAATGCTGCGCCGGCCATAGATCAGGCATCGGGCGTCTCTGCGATGGTCCAACGGAATGCTCAGTCGCTGTCCGAGATGAGATCCGCAAAGGTGCCGACTTTATCAAGATTATGGGAGGAGGTGGTGTCGCAAGTCGTTTGAACAACCTCGCCCATCCCCAATTCCTTGATGAGGAACTCTCGGCTATTGTTCGAACCGCCGCGAGCTTCGACACCTATGTCACTGCTCACGCCTACACAATCCGTGCAATGAGACACATGATCGACAACGGAGTTCTCGGAATCGAACACGGAAACTTTCTCGACAAGGACTTGGCAGAGCTCATGGCTGCCAAGGGTATCTATCTCACTCCTACACTAGTCACCCACGACGCCATGGCCACGCCGCCTTATGACCAGTTTCTCAACGAGGACTGCTCCAAGAAGAACGCAGCTGTGCTAGGATCTGGGCTCAACGCACTGAAGATTGCGTACGACGCTGGAGTGACAGTCTGCTTTGGATCAGACCTCATTGCTGGGATGCATCAATTCCAGCGGAGAGAGTTCACCATTCGATCCCAGGTACTGCCTTCACTGGCCATCCTACGAAGCGCCACCATCAACTGTGCCAAGATGATGCGGCGGGAGGATCAGATTGGTCAGATCAAGAAGGGATTCTTGGCCGATTTGATAGTTCTGGAGAAGAACCCCTTGGAGGATATCAGGGTCTTGGACAATAGGGAAAATATGCTTGTGGTAGTAAAGGAGGGCCATGTAGCGTTTAGCAGTATTGGGTCATTACCAGTCAGTATTGATAGACAGCCGTGGTAAGTTGTATCATGAGAGAATGTAACTTGTCATCACTGTTCAAGTCCATATCATTGTTACGTAGTCCTCAGTGAAAAAAGTCGCGAGAGAGTTTCTCATACGATACCTCCAGAGGTTCAGGCTTTTAGTTGAGGCAGTTGCTCAGAAATAGAATCTCAACAAGTTCTCCTTTGTTGCATCAGGGGGTTAAGTCACGCATCTACTAATCCAGGCCTAAGCTGGAACATAATTGATCATGAAACCACTGCCAAGGTCCCCTTCAGCGCCTATTCTTCCTCTGCCAGCCCTGCACCTAACGCAGTCCTATCTCTAATAACATGACTCAACAAGTCTTAATTCCAGTCTCGCCACAATTATCCCTGCCAGTCTAGTTAGGCCAACCCCAGGTTTAATACCACTCCCTCGGGTCCATTTCCCCAGATCGGCTCCAAAAGAAGCTCCGAGTTCTTATCACAGCAATCGGACCGTCGCTCACCACCCAGATAGCAAGGGAAACCCCTCAGATACCTGTTGCATAAACATCGGATCGAGTGTATCTTGGCCCAATTCCTCAGTATCCGAATCATTCTGTGCATCTCGGCACGTGTCCCGAAGCCCACCGCATCCCGGGATATGGAAAGCCCTGGGCAACAGGCAACTCGCAGGCGGAAGAGGGCTCTTGTACCAGATGATCAGCGTAAGCGAGTCCGAAGAGCGTGGGTTGTCCATTCCACATAGACAGCCCGTTCTTTACTGATGCGAAGTCGATAGATGCATACTTTGCAAGTCCAACAAGCTGAAATGCGATGGCCTCAACCCATGCCAGCGATGTAAAAAAGCCAGCGCGGCGTGTCGCTTCGGCGAGAACATTTCAGCTGAAACGGGCAGCCCTTCACGGCGCTCAGAGCGAGAGATGATTCTCGAGGAAATCCTACGCTCAAGGAACATCGAAGTACCAAAAGATCTCCAGAGCCTAAGATCCTACTCCGAGAGGCTGCAGTCTCAAGACCCGAGCGATGAAGGAGCGAAAAGCAATGACAATATCATTGTTGATCTTCCAAAACCACAAACTTATGTACACGACCAAGGCAAAACTCGTGAGTTCTCTGAGATAATTCGAAAATAGATGCTGATCTAGCTTGGAAAGACTTTGACGGAGGCTCTTCTGCTTGGGCCTTCTTCGACAGCGTTCGAGAGACTGTTGACGAATCCCCAAGGGCGGCGAGGGCAAAACATACCGTGAGTAACCACCACAACTGGGATCAATAATAATAACCTACTTAACGTGATGACTGTTGCTAGTCATATCGCCATTTCATCGTCGATCCTCCAACTCTGCTCCCCAACGACGTACGCGCTAGTGTCATGGCTGCTCTCCCCCCACGACCCGTTATCGACTTTCTATCAACTACCTTCTTCCGCTATTCCCAGTCCAACTTCTTCTTCATCCATCCCACCATCTTCACAAGAAAGAAGGAGGCTTTTCTCGCAGGAAGCCACGAGTTCAATCCGCAAGGAAACAACACAACCCGTCGTCCGGTCGAGTTTCTCTGCATATTCTTCATGATCCTTGCCATCGGGAGCCAGTTCGCCGATCTTGAGCAGAGCCGCGATCGAGATATCGACTATTCGATGCTATTGACAGAACATTCTTCTCCAGACCTCTCCATCATCTCTACGCCAAAAGCTACTCCAAATCCTGGCTGGCGATTCTACAGAATCTCACAGCGCCTGTCTGCAGACGTCGTGTCAACGTGTTCTATGACTAGTATCCAAGCTTGTGTGCTCCAAGGAACATTCCTCATCACCACTAGTGCCCACGACATCGCTTACAACGTGTTCGGTCTCGCGATGCGTATGGCTGTAAACATGGGTATGCACCGTGCCGTCGGTACACAGGATCTCCATCCTCAGGTGCGAGAACTGCGTAATCGACTCTGGTGGAGTGTGTATACTCACGAACGACTGTTGACGTTTCAGCTGGGTCGTCCGCTGATGCTTGACGATGAAGAGATCGATGCTTCTTTTCCCACGGACCTTCCTGAGCTACGCGTGCATCAGTATACCAGCTCGGTGGAAGGTCAGATTGCTTTGATCAAATTATACAGAATTATGGGAAAGATTGTCAAGTTCATGTACTCTCGAAACACACCCACCGGAAGTCAGCAGGTCATCGACACAAAGGCTTTCTCCCAGTTGAAAGTGTCTCTGCAAGAGTGGAAGACCCAACTACCAGAGACTCTACAGCTTCCGCAAACGTCAACTCGGGGAGCCGTACATCTACATCTGACTTACGAACAGGCCATAATGCTTCTTAGTCGCATCCCATTAGGTCATGCAGCAGCATCAAAGGACAGACAACCCGACCGATCAGACCATCAGCACAAGATCAAGTTTCTGCAAGACGCCGCCAGAGATTGTGTATCTGCAGCGGTCACAACCATCAAGCTACTAAACATACTAAAGCAGCACCGTCTACTATCTCGATACTCATGTCAAGATCCGCTATACTGCAGCTCTGCTCTTCACGTTCTTCTCCTCGGAGCCAAGCTTGAGACACCAAGTGATGCCACGAAACGTACAATCACAGAGGGAATACTCGTGCTTAGGGAGCTTGCCAAGGGTAGTGAAACTGCTTCGTCGTCTCTGGGATGTATACTCTCCGGGTTTGAGCCTTTCTTTCGAAAGTCTGACGAAGCAAGCGATGGACTAACGCCTGATGTGTCTCGAGTACAAGGACATCAGGCCTGGCAAGAGTGGATGTTGAGTTATGATAACCAAGGAAGCTCTCCTTTTGATGTGCAACAACCCGGATTGTCTACTTCAGATATCCACGACCAAGCTACAGATGCGGTCCAAACGCAGGCAGATGGGCCTACAACAATCTATGGATGGCCTGTAAGTCGGTTGCATCAAGAAATCTACGCGAATAGTAGAGCTAACACTGGCCAGACAAACGAGGAAGTGGCTGCTGCATCTACTGGCACAACCTCAGCTATAGATGCAGAAGCTCAGGTGGTCAGTCCAGACTATGAGCAATTCATCCCCCAGAATTTACTGAACGGATGGATGGCTAGTGGACAACCTTTGTGGCTGTCAGACTTGAACAATAGTTTTGATGTTCTAGAGCACAACTTAACTCAGGTCCCAGCTGCAGACGAGCTTAATATTTGGGATCAAATGCCGGCAGATTAGGAGGTTAAAGGCAATCAATGATTAAATACCATTTATAAAACTAAGAGCAAAAAAGTAGATTAAGATGTCCTGGTAGAGACTGTTGCAAAACTGCAAAAAGAGAATTCTGATGAGACTGGGACTCGAACCCAGGAGGATTGCTCCACCAGGAAGTAGTTGTTAAGGTTAACCTTAACCTGGCGCCATAACCAACTCGGCCATCTCACCGATTTATAGATGTCAGAATCAAGACGAACGAGATTATATCAAGGCTAACTTCGCGATAGCGGTCCGTCGATCCTGCTACAAAGTGACCACAACGACGCTCGCATCACACAAACTATAATCTTCTATCAAGACACATTTTCCCTCACAGAATGTTATTTACATATGCGTAAGCAGTAATCTAACTTTTCCGGCCCAAACTCAGAAATGCGCAAGTTTGCCCTACCAATCCCAGTTCTGTCAAAGAACATATTAGCAAAATATTGACCAATCATGGCTATTGTTCCGAACAGCAACTCATTCTCGTCCTTCTCTGAGCAATGAATTTTCTCGGGGAGACTTTTTTTTCGTAAGACTCCATGCTTCGTCCAAGAAGGCCCTCTTCATTTGAGATGTTTACTGTGCACACTGCGTGCACTGGAGAACCTTCTCGTGATAACACGTCAAGGTTTTGGCATTAGGTTATTAGGGTCAAGCAAGCCTTGAGTCACCTCAAAATCTTCATGTTCATGAACTTGGAGAAGGCTAATCGACAGGGTTTTCCTACTGTGTGAAACGAGAGCATTCACTCCCTTCTAGGCGCTTGTCTGGTAACTAACGACTCGATTCCTTTGCTAAAGACCCTCTAATAATATCTGTCCATATCAGCTTTGATAATTTTCTCATCTGTAACTTGGTCATTGGTTTTACACTCTCGCCGGCACCAATCTTCAATTTACGATCCTCACCAGCTCGGTATACACATGAACTCACACGAGCTCCCTTGAGTCAATACCTAACAATCTGCTCAACTTAAGCAGTATTAGGTTTTTGACTTTTCTCACGTCGTTCTGCTGCCATATCCCACTTCCAACTAATATTCAAAATGCGCAGTATGGTTCGAGATTAAAGTCAAATTCCCTCTTCCATATATAGAGAGCTTGCGGCCTATTTGTCTTCTTTAAATTTTTCCTCCTTAGCATACCCATCTTTCAATTCCATACCCAGCATCCAGAGCGTACTCTTTAATCACTTGCTCATCTCTTTAAGTCTAAGCTACCTAAGTCCTTGGCTATCCTCCCTTTTTTCCTCCTTGTGCTTTACATAGTCTCGCCACAATGTCTAGCACACCTACCAATACGTCCGACTTCTCTTTGACGGAGGAGACGTCTACTACCTCCGTCTCCCAGGGCGTCCAGACAGAGTCTGTTCAAGAAAATGTTCAGACCACCACAACATCTACCATCGTCTCCCACTCCTCCTTCTCCCTTATCAACGCACAGTCATCTACTTCTAGCTGTGCGTCTACCAAGGAGTCTGGCGCCCAAAAGGACGTCATCTCCAAGTATTTTTACACGTCTTCTTCTTCCTCTTCTTGGAAATATTCTCGTTCTGGGACTAGTCCTCCTCCCAACACCCCGGATATGTCTGAGGATGAGTCCGGCAGTATGACTGAAGATACCTCTGACCGTCCAATCTGGACAGGAGAATATTCTGCCACCGGCTCCGTTTCTCCTCTTCCGCCCAATTCCCCAGCTGATTCCGAGGAGAAGCCAGTGGGTGCCGCTGATCCCTTTTCTTTTTTTAATGACACCACAGAGCCCGAAGACAATGAAGCGGATACTTTGAACCGCCTAGACTCTGTTTTCTGTGTCGCTTTGTCTTCTGGCTCTGGTGTCATTCCCCGATCCGCGACAACATCTGGGTCTAATGACGGATCGAAGCCACTTTGCTTCGGCCCTTCTTCAGACGTGGACGTTTGTGAGAATACAGACGTGGATTTCCTGACGCGTCAGCCCTTCGACGACCGAACTATCGATGCGGTCCTGGCTGCTTCACCCTTCCACGTCCACTCCACATCCTGTGGATGTCCAGCTCTCAAGTCTGTAAGCGCCGGCACTGTCTCTATCACCGAGCACACCGCAGAGGCCGCCCAAGTCGTTGTGGTGAGCCCTCCTGGTGCCGGTCCTCACGTCCATGGACCCAGTTGTGGCTGCTCCTGGTTACAAAGGATCACGACGGAGAAGGGTCAGGTGAGCCGAGCTCTTAGATGGGCTGAGAGGTGTGGAGACGTCAAGTCGGCACTCAAAAAGCCGTTCGGTCACAGTGTTCCGGAATTACCAAGGCGTAAGCCCAATCACCGTGGGGCTACTCCGAGCAAGCCTTGTCTCAAGCAGAAAGCTTTGAGGGACGATACGCGTGCTGATATGGGCAATGGCTTGTTTATTGAGGAGTTCGTCTTTGAAGTCAAGTCCAAGAACACAAAGTCGGTCAGCTTCAGTAACGTCGGGGAAGCTACCATCATCGGCAACTGGCAAAAGTCTTCTTCACGCCGCATCCTCAGCCGACAACGCAAGCAGGTCAAGAACATTTACCAGAAGTTCCGCCGCGTCTTCTCCTCGAACACTCGTAAGGAAGACATCTTTACAATTGAAGACGACAATAACGGCGAGACTTCAGAGTTCGATAGAGAGATCGACCGACTCCTCAAAAAGGCCGCCAACTTCTGCGACGCCAATGAGCGAGCCTCAATCATCCGTGGCTCGCTTGACTTTCTCATGACTGTCTGCGACAAGGTCGACACTAGAAGCTCCACGCGAATCGCCGATATCCTGAGCAGGCTTGGACCTCGCAGCATCGGCAGCTACGTCGGTGAAGAGAAGGACTTTGTTAATGGTAGCCCGCGCACCAACAAGGTTCCTGCATTTATGTATCGGGCAAAAGAGTCAGCCTTGTCGTGGACGAGAAGACCACAGCCTCGCAATGTCATTCGGCTTGGCACTGCGGAGAAGAGGGATATGCCTTGGTAGGCATGGTGGGTGTTATTGGGTTTCTTTACATTTAATTTGGGCCGTATACGGGTATTACATAGGATTGGCTTTGTGTACAGTGGACGCCGCGAGGCAGAGGTTGACGAATGAGAATGAATAGCATAGATACCCTCAGTTTTTGAGTCAAGATTAGCTTATAATGTTTCATATCACAAGCATACATCTACTTCCTCTCTCTCCTTTTGACCATGATTTGAACACCACTTGGCGGGTTATTGGCCTCAGCGATCCATACATTTGGCGGCCTCTTGCCTTCGTACTCATCAGCGAACTTGATATCATAGTTCCGCAGCGCATAGGCAAGAATCATCTTCATCTCAAAGTCAACCAGAAACCGTCCAGGGCACGCATGCTTTCCATGCCCAAAAGTCAGGAACTCGGGCGACGTAGTGACAAAGGTGACAGGAGGCGCCTTTTCGTCACGACCAGCTGCTGATTCGCGGACGCGAGAGAATCGGAAGGGGTCGTACTTGAGGCCATCCTCGTAGAGCTCGTCGTCGGTCTGGGCGGGTTGACCGATGAATGAAATGATGGCGCCCTTGGGAACGTGGTGGCCATCCTCAGTCTTGAAATCATCAGTCTTGACTTTACGGAAGATGGCACGACCACCAAAAGAGCCAAGACGGATCGATTCTCGAGCGACACTATCAGCGCGGGTCATTTGTTGGATGGCGCTCTTTGTCCAATTGACCGAATCATCAGAGCCAAGAATACGGTCCATTTCGTCGCGCAGCACAGCGATGGTGTTGAACTCTGCATCAGACCCAAGAACGTTGAGAAACAGGTTGATGACCTGAAGCTGCGTGTTGTGAATAGCGCCAAAGTTCTGGGCGACAACGCGACGAGCGAGGGTTTCGTAGTCGCCGACCTCGTGCTGGCGCTCACGCAAGGCGTAGCGGACCATCATCTGTACTTGATCTTGTGGCTCGGGCTCCTCCGGGTGGTTCTTGATGTTGTCAAAGCGTTGCTTGAGGAGAGGAATAATCCACTTATTGGCCTTTGAGACTTTGCGACCGACCAGTTGACCGAATACAGTTCCTGTGATGGGCTGCAAGATACGCGGCATGCCACCCGTGAGGCCAGCATTCATGATGAAAAGATCGTTGGTCTCAAGGGCGTTCTTGAGGTATTCTTTGTTCCGACCTGAGAAGTATTAGTGGCACGCCTTGCCAGTTGATAGCGAATGCGTACAAAGTGGCAGTCCGACAGTGAAGCGACTAGCAGCCTGGGCAACGATCATCTTGACCGTCTTTGAGAGGTCAATCCTCTTCCAGTTCTCCGTATCATTGCCAAACTGCTCATCAAACACCTCGTGAAGCTCATCCTTCATGTTGTTGGCGATAATCTCAAGAGCGCGGTTTATGTCATACTTGACAATGAGGCCCTGCCAAGCATCAACGACATACTTTTCATGGCCAAGCGACCATTTGACCTGGTCGATTTCGGCGAATGCTTCGGAGACGTCGAGAATCTCGTCGGGTTGGTTAAAGACCCATTTCATCTGGCTCTGGGGCAGCAGGACCTCTATTCTGAAGCCAAAGCCGGGGACAACAACGGGCTTGCCTCTTTTGAGGTACTGCGATGAGGATGTCAGTACTTGGTATCAATCAGGGACATGGTGAAGACGGACCTCATGGTAGGCCTCGTAAAAAAGTGCCTGGCAGTCAGTGAGGTAGGCCCATCGTGTGCGGAGGCTGAACCGACGAGCACCCTTTGGTTCCCTTACAAGCGGAATATCAGGAGGATAAGGAACATTGATGAGCTGCTCGGTAATATAGAGGGCGACAAGGATGACGGCAACGACGGAGGCAATGCCTAGAGGGCTCGACAAGGTGGGAAGACGGGCCAACAATAGCGGCCCTGGGTCTTCAGCGGACGACGACATTGTGTGAGGTTGATGAAGGTCCGAGTCAACGATCAGTGAGGGGCAAGCTGTACTTAATATAGGCCATCTAATTGGGTAATGGCTTGACTCTGCTAGCGCCTCTCCGGACTTCCGTGTCGTGAGGAGTCTCGCCAGATAGCGTGCCTTAGTGCTGAGGGAGCTCGCGATGTCAGCATGGTTTCATCCTGCTCGGCACGCCAACTTCATAATTCGTCCAAAGAAGGGCAGTACTGTGGAATACTGGATACGATGTTACTGGATTTAATGGTCCCTGGAACGGACAACCAGCTGGTGTAGAAGCTGTGGATTGTGTAAGCTCGTTAATGTAAGGATTAAGGCCTACCATACAGGGTCAGACAAAAGCCGCCATTCCTTCTATACGTAAGCGAGTACGAGCAATGCAGATACTGTGTCTTTTTTCTAATGGGAGCATTCAACAGTGTCTGCTGGGCCACAGAAACCTAACAGTTCCGTGGCCGTAGGACAAGGCCTGTCACGATGTAACTTATCTCACAGACCAGTCTCACAGCAGCGCCCGCTCTTCCCAGATAACCAAGACACCGTCAAACCTTATTTAAACAGAAATGTACGACACCTAACAAAGACAATCATCGACAATTCATTCTCAGCGCCTCAATCTAAGAACTCTTTAGGGTGTGTCACCATCTCCTCGTTCAGCAGCCAATGGGTCCTTGAGAGCCCACTTCCGCTTGACGTAAAAGCAGGGACAATATTGAAAGACCTAAGTATAACTTTAGTAAGAAGATTAAATGTTTGTTAATTCTAAATAATACGTATTTTTCTTAGACAAGGTTCTATTTAAATACCTTTTAATTCCGTCCGCATTTGGGTCAAAGTGTGTTAAGTTTCACACGAACCCAGCCGTCTCTCCAATGCTAAGTCGGAAAAAATCTTCGATTGTGACGTTGCAAATATAATCTGTAGTAAAGCGAACCTACTCAACAACAAGAGATTGGGCCCGGTTAGCTCAATCGGTAGAGCGTGAGACTCTTACGAGTACACGATCTGAAATCTCAAGGTTGCGGGTTCGACCCCCGCATCGGGCTATTCCTATAAACCATATATTTTTGCTTTCGCCTCCATTGGGACAACACGGTGAAATGCGTAAAATTCCAACGTATCTTTTCTGTTTCTATCTCTGCTATGGAAGTTCATGCCCCCTGATCGTGCCCCTCTATCCGGAAGAGTGGGGCCGAAAGCAACGCCGCTTTCTATCAGCTGCTCCCACTTCCCTTCCACATCGTCATCGTCAGCACAAACACCAAACACCACCAGGACACTCACCCCATAATACTCGTGATATTTCCAGTCAAGCCAAGTAGTATACCAGCCAATATGGCCGATGACAAACCGTTCAAGCCCGCTCTCATCATAGTCGACTTCCAGGAAGACTTTTGCCCGCCTGTGAGTCAGTCTCTTCTTGCTCGTTCTGGCATCAACGTAACGAGAACACTTTGCTACGACGAGACTCGCGATGATGCCTTGTCTATATTATGGATCTGAGTTGGAAATTTGAGGTTTACAACAAAATGTTAAGCTGTAATTGGGACAGTATAGCCAATACCCGGCTTTGTAGCTTGATGTGCCGTCTTGATGAGGTATCAGAGCTGGACCGATATACATGAGCTGAAAAGCGATATCACACGTCCAATCTCAACTACGCGAGGTCTAGTGAAACTCGCAGGTCCACACAGCCTACACCCTCACTGACACCGTTTCAACACCACTCACGTCTTCTCTACAACCGCTAACACCCGCAGAACGGCTCCCTCGCCGTCCCAGACGGCCGGTCCATCGCCCCAACCATCAACACCCTCACATCCCTCCCCTTCCCCCTCATCCTCGCAACAAAGGACTTCCACCCTGCCTCACACATCTCCTTCGCCGCAAACCACCCCTCCGCGACGCCCTACACTTCCACCACAACGATCCAGCACCCACGCGACTCGTCCCGCAAGTACACCACCACCCTGTGGCCCACGCACTGCGTCCAGGGGACCCCTGGCTCTGACCTGGTCCCGGAGCTCGACGTCTCGCGCGTGCATGCCGTTATCGAGAAGGGTCAGGATGAGAGGGTTGAGATGTACAGCGCGTTCTATGATCCATTTAAGATGAGTGATAGTGGGCTTGCGGGGATGCTGGGTGAGCAGAAGGTGACGGATGTGTTTGTTGTTGGCCTGGCGGGGGATTACTGCGTTAAAGCTACGGCTGAGCATGCGGTGGAAGAGGGCTATAAGACGTGGATAGTGAGCGAGGGGACGAAGCCCGTCATACCGGATAAGTGGGAAGAGTGTAAGCAGGGAATGAAGGACAAGGGGATCAAGTTCACGTCCATCAGCGGTGAAGTCGTAGCCAAGGTAAAGACGTACGCATGAATTAACAAAAAAAGGATTAAAATTGAATCTAGAAGCGGTACTTGAACCATACTACCACTCCTGTGTTGCATCTCTCGACGACTGTATATGTATGTACGCTTTACGTGACCTTTCCAGGATGTCCCAAATGCGAAAACTCCATGCTGTGCGACCTTCCAACCAAGACATGTGTCATACATGCTCGCCTCTATTGAACTTTTTTTTACTTCCACTCGCCTCTACTACTTCAAATGCAAACACTTGTCATTTACCGCTTTGACCTCTGGATGGCGGCAGCGCTCATTGACGTTGTTGACGCTGAGCGCTCCTGGGCGTTGGTCATGGCCAAAGAGACGGGTGTCATAGGAGGAGCTGGAGTGGTGCTGCGAGAGGGAGCAGCACTTCGGTTGTGCTGCATGTGAGCCTTGACAAGATGGCCAGCGGCCAGTGCACTGCACAGAGAGAGTTCACCGGCCAGGACGGCCGCACCAATGATGCGAGCCAGACGGCGGGCGTTGTCTCCGGGGTTGGTAGGGTGAGAGCCCCTGACACCGAGGATGTCAAGCATGGCACTCTGGGGCTCGAGAATAGTACCGCCACCGAGAGTTCCGACCTCGAGCGAGGGCATAGAGACGGAGATTTGAAGAGCTCCCCTCAGGCTATTCATGGTTAGCGATTGTTCAGGCAGTGTCAGGAAGTAGACTAACTTCTTCATGATGGTGATACAGTTGGCGCTCTCAACAACCTGAGCAGGGTCCTGACCGGTGGCCAGGAAGATGGCAGCAACAATATTGGCAGCGTGGGCGTTGAATCCACCAACTGAACCAGCCATAGCGGAACCGATCAGGTTCTTGGAAACGTTAAGCTCAACCAGAGAGTCGACGTCACTCTTGAGAACGCTGCGAACAACCTCGCCAGGGATGATGGCTTCAGCTACGACGCCCTTGCCACGTCCGTCGATCCAGTTGATGGCCGCAGCCTTCTTATCCGTGCAGTAATTACCGGAGACAGAGACAATCTGCATGTCGTCGAAGCCTCCGTCTGTAGCCATGACGCTCAGAGCGTGCTCAACACCCTTGGAAATCATGTTCATGCCCATAGCGTCACCAGTGGTAGTCTTGAATCGAATGTACAGGTTGGTACCAGCAAGAGCAGTCTTCATCGACTGGAGACGGGCAAAGCGACTGGTCGAGTTGAAGGCCTTCTTCATCACATCCTGGCCAGCCTCAGAGTCGAGCCAGAGCTTGGCAGCACCAGCACGTTCAAGAGTCTCGAAAGAAACACAAGGCCCACGAGTCATGCCGTCAGCAGTCAGGACAGTGATGGCACCGCCGCCAGAGTTGATAGCCTTGCAACCTCGGCTGGCACTGGCGACCAAGACACCTTCGGTAGTAGCCATGGGGATGAAGTAGCTCTGTCCATCGATTACAAGAGGTCCAGCGACACCAACAGGGAGGGGCATGTATCCAACGACGTTCTCGCAGCACGCGCCAAAGACACGCTCCCAGTTGTAGTTCTCGAACGGCAGCTTGGATCGGTCGAGCGAGTGGGTCAAATCGTTAGTGGCCTTGTTGCGAGCGATGATGGTACGTCGAATTTTGACCGCGCGAGTGAAGTCACCAAGAGTCTTCTCGAGAGCATAGCCGGGAATCTTGCCGCGCATAGACAGAGAGACAACCTCCTCGTCACTCATCTCGCGAACACGCTTGTCGGCCAAAAGTTTCTCGAGCTCCTCGTTGCTTCGCTTCGGTAGGTTGGCGGGGCGAGCCTTGGTCATAAGCAGACCGTCGGCCTCATCGTCGGTAACGGCGGGGGTGCTAGGCTGGGTGCGCTGAGGAGTCGGAGGGACGTATTCGCCGAGGGGAAGAGTAGCAGAGCCGGTGTCGTTGAATTGCTGCGCACGGGCGAGCTCGTTTCGGTCAATGTTGTGCTCGGGTACGTTGGGGTCCTTGATTCCCCATCGAGCGACATTGAAGAGGTAACCATTGAGAGCGACACTCAGAGCAAGGGCGATGACGATCCATTTGGAGAGAACGGGGTCTTCGAGAGACTTGAGGATGCCACCAACCATGCGGCCACCAACGCCGTAGCCCTGAAAGTGGTGGTGGAAGGCATCGTCGTACGCAGGACTATTTCCGTTGATAGGAGAACCCAGGGCGTAGTGGATAGAAGGATACTCGAGCTCGTACTTGATGGGAGTGAGAACAGTAACCAAGGTAGGTCGGTTGTTGGCCTTGGCTGTGGCCAGGATAGCATCCAGACCGTTGGAGGCAACCTTGAAGGGGTCGACGGACAGAGGAGCGACCACGCCGCCAAGGCTGCTGGCCCAAGTACGGATGGTGGACAAAGAGCTGGGGTTGCGGAAGGGGATCGAGCAGAGGTTGACAATGTTGACGAAGATGAAACCGAGAATCATCAAAACCTTAAACTTGGGGATGCTGCTGCTCTTGCGGCCGAAAAGGGAAGAGTCGCCCCTGACACGCGTCCAATCATCATCACTCTTGGCAACGTTCTCGGCAACTCGGCGGCTGACGCCATCGTCTTCGAGAGCCATTCGCATATCAACGTGGCGCTTGATGCGGTTGATCTCGAGCTTGATGCTGAGGATGGCAGTGTAAAAGGTGAAGAGTAGGATAAAGTCGAAGAAGAGAGTCCAGGCGGCCAAGAAGCAGAATTGCTGCAGACCACCCTGAACGCCAGAAGCAGCACCAATGACGAGGATGACGATCTCAATGGCGTAGTCGCGGATAATCTCGAAGCCCTTGTCCTTGATGGCGGCCTGAACGGCGTACTGGATCACATTCTGCATGGAGCGCTCAGGAGATCGCTTGCCAGACTTGGAGTTCTGGATCTGGATGCGACGGTGCTCAATGGCATGTGACATGACAGCGCGGGTTAGAACAATGTTCTTCTCGAATCCGATGGTAACAACCAAGAAAGGAAGACCCTCAGACAAGAGAATAACGCTGATGGGGACGCCCAGCTTGGTAGTCACGACAAGACCGAAGAGGAAGGCAAATACAGACGAAAACAGGGTGCAGATACCGAGCCAGAACTTGGAACCCATCTTTCGCATGGAGAGGAAGAGGGAGACAAAGGTGAGGTGCATGGCAATGTAACCCAGCAGCATAATGACAATGTCGAGGGTTTCTGCGTTCTTGAGGAGATCAAGGAACTCGGTCCAGGCGTTGCTAAACCACTGAACGATGCTGTTACGGGTGTTGACCTTGGCAGCCTTCATGATCCATGTCTTCTTCTCGCGGCCATGCTTTGTCTCAATCTCGACGGCATCCTCATTGGGGATCTCCTGGGTGGCAGCAAGGAACTCGGGACCCTCGGCGTAAGGAAGAGAGTAGGCGAGGATGCTGTCCTGAGAGTAGGCGGTGAAAGAGTTCTCGGTAGAGGGAAGAGACGTAATCGACAGGTTCTGAGGAATAGGCACGTGGTGGGAGCGAGGCGCAGTGCTTGGCGATTCGGCAGACAGACTGTCGGGAAAGACGAGAGTCAAGAGGGCGAGGTGGTCGGCGTCCGTGGCAGCGCTGGCGACGCCATCTTGCTCGATACCCTTCCAGTTCCATGAGGTCTCAGGGCCAGCGCGCAGAACGCGGCTACCTTCGACAAGGGAAGACCAATCGGCCTTGCCCAATGAAGCGCTCTCGACATCAGTGTTGAAGAAGCTCTCCTGGAGAAGACCGACATATGAAGTACTCGCGAGGACAGCGACGACGACGATAGTATGGATAGGGTGAGAGCATGCGAGGCGAGAGAGGAATTGGGCGATAGGCGTAAGGCGCTTGGAGGCCCATGACGGGGTGGTTTTCTCAGCTACGGGAGTCTCGCCGCGGAAGCGGCTTGGTAGGAGAATCGATGCCATGGTGTCGAATTCGGTTCGAGGGATCGGAAGGTTTCTCGGCGATGTCGTTCACCACATTGATCAAGATCTCGCGTAGGTTGGTCTAGGCGCAGGTGTAAGTCTGGGGCACGAGAAACGATCTAGAAGAGCGGGTATTTAAAGTAGCCATTGAACAAGGCAGAGCGAAAATGTTTGTACAATGAGGGTGTAGATGACGAGTAGAAGCGAGGCTTAGGCAGATGCAATGTAATACTTACGTTCCCCAAGGTAGCAGTCCTTTTGCTTCCAGGTGTCGAGGCCGAGGGCCTAAAACACGGCAGGCGGTGGGAGGTGGAGGGGCAAGGCGTTGAGGCCCTGAGCTGAGCTGAACTGACCAGTGGTGGACAGCCACAGAAAAAATCAAGGACGAATCAAGGGACGCACAGAGGGCGACAACCACCAACTCGACGGAGCAGCAGAGAAAGATATCTCTGGAGCGAGGGGAAGCGAGTACGACCGGGTGATGAAAGGGAAAAGAGAAGAAGGGAAAAAGAGGTAAAAGGGGTGGGTGTGGGGGGAGAGATGAGAGAGAGCAGAGCAGCTTAGGATAGGTAGGATGGTGAGGAAGCGGGAAATGATGGAGACCGGAAGAAAGTGGAGGGATATTCAAACTGTCGGTCGGAGGGTGGAAGGGTGAGGGGCCGGAGGACGCCTATTCTCAAGCAAGAAGAAAATTAATACAATACAGTAAAGCCGAGCACTACCTACCTTAGCTTAGAAGATGGAAGAGGTCCTTTTTCTCTCTTATTTCTAGGTGGGAATAGCTCGAATGGCGGCGTCTTTTGTTGAAATTACTTCCACGACCTAACAATCTTGACCAGGGGGAAAAAAAAATTGAAAAATGCCATCATCGGCTCTTAGATGCAGAAGCTTTCCCTCTCTTGCGTTGCATCTGTCTGACTGGCCAATTACACTCCCAACGAACCATCCAATCCGGACACCCTGTCTCATTACCTCAAGCTGCAGGATTCCCAGGATGAAGTTCAATTTAGGCGTGACGCAGCGCTGGCAGAGTGCATTTTTAGCGGCTTATCGATACTGGCACTGGTGTGGCGTAACCACCGCGTGGGCTACAACCTACAGGGAAGACCTTGACTCCTTTTGAGGGCGATCATGATGTATGCATGCGAATACCTGGTACGGTACTCCGTACCTGGCTGCTGCTACAGTGAAGTGTCAACCAACATGAAGGTTGTCAAGTGACTCGGAGAAGAATACAACAGCTCAAGATATTGTTCTCTAGCACGGCCTTTTAAGATAGCCAACTAGATCACGAGAATGTCTGCCGTAGTCTTTTGTCCAAGAAGCATCAACCATTCATTGATGCTAAACGACTGCAACCTACCCTATGTTAGTTTACCATTTGTTCTTTGCTTGTTTTAATCTCATATATCCCGCCCCTCGTAATCGTACAAACCGAATACGCAAACACCACTAAACTATCGAGACGCAACGCAACATCTGTAGTGAAAGGTAATAATTAAATAAATCCAAGTTGAGTATTGATCACTGGCATTACGTGTGTCAGCTTCAGCTCAACAAGGTCTTCATACTTCCAACCCGAGGCGCAGCTTGTTTTGCGCTCAAGATCTAGACTTTGAATCATCATCGCGTGATTCAAAAGCCACCCATCCTAAACGCGTCGCGGCGGGAGAAAAGGTGGAGGGCTTCTCCAGAGAGATCCCTGATCATCCACTCTCGAGGCCGGCCGAAAAAAAAAAAAAGTCTGGGCTCTTTTCTAGGTATATGGAGGTGAGATGGAGATTTCTAGATATGTAATAGTTTAGTTGTCTTTGCCTGCTAGTTGGCTCGGATGACAATTGATGCGTCTCTCCTACTTACCCACCTATCGAAGTGAGTTTCAAGAACAAAGCTCTCACGATTCCACCCGAAAAGCATGGCTGGTCCTGTCCGCGATCTGTACGTAAAAAGGCCCACCCTCTTCTCCGTCTTGGCGTCCCGATCCACTCCTTATCAATCAGCGCCGGTCTGCCACCATCACCATTAAGGCTTCATGAGCAGAATTCTCCGCGCTAGTTTAACCTTGGTGGGGGTTAATACGTGGCAAAACCTGCGATCTCGGCATCTCGACAATTTTATCATGTGGGATAGGATAGATTGATAAGATTTCTCGTCTCGGGGCCCCGAACTAAAGACTCTTGGACGGATTTGCGGAAGAGGCCTTTTGGAGTTGAGGTTTATTGGTGTCTGGTCCTTGGCTTTGATGCCGAGGGTCTCTTGTTTGGGCACATCTGAAATGAGCCATTTTCTCTGGTGTCTGTACTTCTTTGATCCTGCTTGTTTACCCAACCGCAAGACTTTGCCATATTCTGCTAATCTCCTCTCCTGTACGGAGTATCCAACATTCAAAAATCAATCATGGGCACAACTTCAGGAGTTGATCAATTCTAGCAGGGACCAATGCAGGCTCGGAATGAGCCTGTCGATCAATCTAATAATAAGGAGAAACCCATTAAACCGTCTCATAACCCGGAGCCCGAGGGCTGACATGACATCAATGTTATTTCCCCAAGCGGGTTTCTTGCTGAAAACTTTCGACCGACTCTAGGTGTACGTAAGATCAACATGCTCGTCGATCCCCGTAACGAATGAAGTTATTTCCACTGTCGCAGACATGGTTCCAATACCGCCAACCTGTGTAAACATGAAACATGCCCAGAGTGATTCTAATAGCTCGGTTGCCATTCGACGCTCAGAATCATGTCAGGTACGCATCTGCACCGGTAACTCACGGCTCACCGCATCGGCTGCTACCCGAATCTGCGCAAACCACGACATTATGATGTGCGGGTCTTCGGCGCCTTTGCTCCAGAGAGCAAGGCCAGACTTTCCCATGTTGTTTATGATGCAAGAATCGCCCTTTGACCAGAACCCTTGCCGTCGTCAACCCTGGCCCGGCCGTTGGAGGTCCACCCTCCCGGAGGACTCCTTGCGGGGCCGTAGACCCTGAGAACCGGAAGGATGGAGTGTCGTATCACTCGATTGGGCTTCCATTTTCTATACCGGTAGATTTGCTTGGTAGGTGTTCATACTGGCTTAGCTAATAAATATCAGCATATCAGCCAATGCCTTGATGAGTGACAACAGCCATTTTTGGACTTGCGCTTCCGTCCTGGGCACGCTATCGGTAGCTCAACGGCGCACGGCAGGCCGAGACCATGAGCGCTTTAGCCATTGGTCCTCCATGATATGATCTTGTACCAACTTGTTGAGTCGTCAACAAGACCTTGACGCTTTCTGCAAACATGCATTAGTTGGTCAATTGATGCACAGGAAATTGTGAGATATCACAGACAAGCTCACCGCAATATACAGACCATCAGATACAATAAATACAAGGCACCGACGTCTTCCGGAGCTTGACAAGCGGTCCTCCGCAACAAACAGCGGCCCGCTTCCGATGGATGCCCGGTCCACCCGGTATCACGCCAACAAGAACATCGTACGATGCTCCCCCCTTGAAAATCCAGCAATTTTCATTTATTCACCTCCCAAGACTGGAAGAAGAAAAGCCTGAGTAAACCGATAAGAAAATTAAGGGTTGGGATATAGTTTAATGCGCGTGACAAGTGATATGTTCGTGTGTGTGCTGGAAGCCCGTAATGGATGGACCGGGCCGTAGATGGGTTCGTGCTGAGGACAGGGAAGTGCCAGTCATAGTTAAAAATTTCGCCATCCATCTCTCGTGATCTTCTTTCCCCGGATACTCAATCGACATTTTTTGCAAGCTAGTAAAGCTAAACTGTTAGCAGCGTTATCAAGAGTTAAAAAGCAAAGCAGCCGTTTTTACCAATTACATGTGTTCCAACCTGCATCGCTAAGCAAAACAACTCATAGACCGTCAAGGATCCTTAGTCTATTCTCGCTTGCAGCTGACGATCCAACGCTCCCCTGGTCGGAGTAAGCAAGGACGGACAACGACTCATTGTACAGGCTTGGGGATGGATGACAAACACGGCGATCCTAAGACGACGCCCGAAGGAAGCAATGGCGGGGTGATCAGCCTCAGCAACAGCCCGAGCAGCACCAATGGCTCCGACCCGAAGGCTCCTCATATCTGGCTCGTCGGCGGCGGCATCGCCTCTCTTGCCGCCGCCGTCTTTCTGATCGACGATGCCCATGTACCAGGCGACCACATCCATATCCTTGAGGCATCTTCGAAGGCGGGTGGATCCATGGCGACCTTCTCCAAACCGTCGTGGGAGAAGGGGTATCGCGTCTCTGCTATTCGAAAGATGAGCCTCACATATCGCTGCCTGTATGGAATGCTGGAAAAGGTGCCATCTGACATTGAAGGCGAGACACTAGCCGCTAAAATGCACCGTTTTAACCAAGCAAGGAAGAAGCTGGGCGCATCAGGGACGAGATTGGTTAGGCAGACCTTTGATGAATACGGGAAGGAAAAGCCCGAGGCTGTTGATGTGAGCACGATGGGCCTGAGTGTCAAGAACCAGTGCGACTTGATGAGAGTGGTGCTCGAGACAGAGGAAGAGTTGGAAGGGCTTGAGATCCAGGCTTTGTTTGAGCCAGACTTCTTCGAGACGAACTTTTGGGATCTTTGGTCATCGCTCAACAGGTTTCACCCTTGGTGTAGTGCTGTCGAGTTCAGGCGATGCCTGCATCGTATGCTGCACGAGTTTCCTAATATGGGGACGCTGTCTGGCGTGGAGCAGGCACCCGAGGAAGACTTTGAGGCCATCATCAAGCCCCTGACGCAGTATCTAAAGGCGATGGATGTTGAGTTTCGGCATGGTAAGTTTGGCACTCTATCTAAAGGGGGCGTCGACTCTAATCTGCCTAGGTATCCAAGTCAGCGGCCTGGAGATTGAGGATATTGGATCCGACTTTCGAGTCACCGCTTTGAAGACGTACCAAGATAGTAAACATGTCCAATTGGCACTGGGGCCTGATGATCTCGTCTTCCTCACACTCGGTTCTCTCACTTCGGGTATGGGCTACGGAACAAATGACCAGCCTCCACCCACGATGGAGCTTCGCGATTCGGCACCACACGAACTTGACCCTTCGTGGACCTTCTGGGATAGACTCGCCCTCGAGCGCCCGCAGACGTTTGGCAACCCAGAAGCTTTCTTCGATCGACCTTCAAAGTCAACTTGGCTCTCCTTTACTGTCACTCTTCGCGATCCAGCCTTCTTCGAGCATTTACGTACCTGGACTGGCACTCTCACTGGAGCTGTCCCTCTGCTAACCTTCCGAGACTGTCCCTGGATGCTATCCCTGACAATCCCTCAGCAACCGTACGTAAAGGATCAACCAGGCGGCGTCTATGTCTTCTGGGGCTACGGTCTTTTCCCGGACCAACAAGGTCGCCACGTCAGAAAGCCCATGCTCGAGTGCACCGGCGCTGAGATCCTCACGGAGCTGCTGCATCTTATGGCCTTCCCCGTCCATCCGACACTGGAGCGCTCCATCACGATCCCCTGCCTGATGCCCTTGATCGGCAGCCCGTTCCTGACGCGCAAGAAGGGCGATCGACCAAAGGCGATTCCAGACGGGAGCAAGAACCTAGGTCTTATGGGCCAGTTTGTCGAGATCGAGCGCGAAGTGACGTTCACGATGGAGTATTCGGTGCGGTCGGCGCAGCTAGCAGTGTATGGGCTTATGAACGTAGACAAGAAGCCCCCCGGGGTGCAAGGCGAGGACCACGAGGTTTTGACGCTGGGCATGGCGCTGAAGACGATGATGACATGAAATATGAGATCGGTAACTGGATCGGAAAAGGCGTAAGGGCTGGAAAAGCAACAAAACGACGTGGTGGGGTGGGAATACTTGGCTTTGATCTTGTGTATACAAAGTAGGACTGGATAGCTGGAGGTCTTTGGGAAAGGGGATGTCTTCTTCAGGGTGTGTATTGATTGACAGGGTGGATGTTTGTACAAAAGCAGCTTTATTGTTGGTGTGTTTGTTGGGTGTGGTTTGTAACATTAGTTCTTCAATGTGAAAGAAAACGGACAGGCACCAATTCTTGCTGCACACTCGAGTTTTTTTGGTACCATTACTTTCGTTGTTTGAGCGTATTATGTGCCAATCACTAATAGATCACAGTTATCATCAACAAGGTGCATTGCCTAGCATCAACTCCTGTACCGATTGCTCCCTCTGGACAGCAATAAGATACACACTAGACATCCTGTTCCAACCTCCTTAGAACTAAAATCCATACATCTATATCCCTATGTTAGGCACCATGTGTTAAAATTAAGGCATTATAGTGCATCAGGGCGTTTTCGAGCCCAGTACCTCTGTGATAGCGCCGACTCCAGTGCTAGTTGCCCATTCAGGGGGCGGCCGGTCTCCTGGCAAGCCTCCCGTCGTCAATGAACCTCAGGCTACGATGCCCTAACCCGAGCATCCACACTTTCTCCTTCATTTTCTTTCCACTCATATCTCCAGCAACGGTCAGGCAACAGCCGGTTCTATCTTCCTGTGCCTCTACCCTCCCTCCGTCCGTCTTCGCCTTGCCTTACCCTTCTCCTTTCCCTCTTCTTATTAACCTGGTTCATTCCATTCCTTCGCCTCCTCATATTCTCCTTCTTATTTTCGTCTCCTTCGTCCGTGTTTCGTTTCTCTCCTTTATCTGCGTCATTCCCTTCTGTCTGTGACGATGGATATTTTTGAGCAGCTGGGGATGCAGCATGCTGCTAGCCTTCAACTCGAGTACCTACTCGAGTGGGAGAATACGGTTGCTTGGGACGATCAGATCGTTCCTCAAGCCATCGCTGACTTGCGTTCCATGCGTCCTCGCCTTGAGGCCATAGCTGCAGGACACGCTTCTTGGGACGATGCCGTCAATGATTTTACCGTTGCAGCCGGCTTGTCGACCGAGCAGTCTGCTCGTGACAACATGAACAACACTTCGCTGACGAAAGCGGTATCTTCTCCTCCAGCTGGTCCCGTTGGTACCCTCATTGCTCGCTGCCGAGGTAAATAACCTCAATACTTTTCAGATGGCCGCTTAGCTAACTTTGCCTAGCTGAATTCTCCAGTCAACTAACATTCCCGTATGAGAATCTTGAAGACATTGCCTAGGAGCGCTCTTCAATTCCCACGGTTGCTACTGTTGCTTCTTCACCCGCCTCTGCAGGCTCTCATGCGGCTACTGCCCCTGCGGCCACTCCTCCTGTGGCCCCTACCTCTGAAGCTGGCCGTGCTTCTACTGCTTCTCGTCCGCAAGGTAAGAACCTCTGCCATAAATGTTATTACTTGACTAAAGCTTTAATACAAGACAAACCCGAGCCCGACATCTACTCTGATCACAACGTCGGTGCAACTCAGAAGACCGCCTCCGAGTTGCGAAAGGCGAAGCTCTCTCCGGCCATCAACGCCTTATCTTTCCTATCGGAAGCAGACGTGGGTCATATCTTGCACAACAAAGCCCAAGATGGCAGCCAACGTTCAGCTCTCTCAGAGGCACAGAACGAAGTGGAGAGCAACGAGGCAGAGGGTTCACAGGCGGAATCTGCGAATTCCCACGCCACCAACCCGGAGAGTTCACCAACTTTCTTCCGCCAGGATAGCGACGAAGACCTCATATCTTTTGACGTCGTTTCCACCAACGCTCCAATCCAGCCCATGCTTGAGGCTCCTGATTACAATCCTCCCCCCAATGGTGTTGGCCCTGGAGAAGAAGCTGAGCCTGTCAAGCATGACAACGCTAACATCGAACCCCCTTTTCAGTGCTCTCCTGTTCCTGAGACTGGAGAAGACCATGTACAGAGCGTCGAGGGGAATGAAGACGCTGCCGAGTGTATCAAGTGTGGCAACGATTGCACTGATGATTTGATCAAGTGCCCTTGTACTCACCAGTACTGCTCTGAGTGTCTCTACAATCTGGTCAAGTCTTCCATCCGTGATGAGACTAAATTCCCTCCAGCTTGTTGCGAAGTTCCCGTTCCAGTCGATGTTAACTCCACTACGTTTGACCACAGTATTCTCCAAGAGTTTCTTGCCAAGAAGTTTGGAATTGGCTTCAACACTGTAGGCATCTCGTCGCCTGGCGGCCTTAACTCGACCGATGTGCCTGCCCCTCCCAAAGAAGACAACTAGGAGCAGCCTCCTGAGGATGGCGGAGTCACAAGTGTGCAGGAAGAGACGAAGTTGTGTTCGACATGCAAGCGGATGGTCGAGAAGGATTCTTGTAAGTTGTATTTCGTTGCTCTACTTTACACCAAGCTGATCTTTTAAGACTGCCCTGACTGCTGCTATCGCTGCAACCAAAGCCGTACTCTCTGTCGCTGCAACTGGTGGGAAGAACGACAGCAGAAGCAGAAAGACCAAGCCGCTGCCTACAAGGCCTTTAACCCGAGGGCTCCGCCCTTCCGACCGACTGGCCCTCGGTCAACTTCTTTGCTCAACATCTCGGCACGTCCCACCGGAGGTCCCGTCGCTCGCGTTTCTCCGTCTTCCAGTGCCAATCCTCATTCTCGGGGCCTGAACTGCAAGCACTCGAAGGTGCAGAGCAAACGCTAGCCTGGATGATGTTTTGACTGTGGCACCGTGATGGGTGCCTACTGGTGGCTTTGTATTCAGTGCAATATCAGATGTGCAATGAGTGTGAGGTTCGACGTCGTCATCGAATGGTTTTCTTTGGTGGCTGAGGATCCACGAGGATATATGAGCTGGCCAGTGGGTTGGAAAGGAGATTACGATGATGTTGAGATGAGTTTAGGGGGTTATTATGCAAATCTTGTTTCATCTTTGAAATAAATGCAATAAGTTGTAGACAGGTCGCAGACGATTTTTAGAAGACTATGTAGCCCCTGTCCGTTAATGTAACCCACCTATACTCGACTGTTAGTAGCGTAGCACCAGATTCGTAAGATGCCTATGATTAATCCCTTCAGGTGTTCGTCCCAATTTCCGTCACGTCTAAAGAAAACATAATCTTGCAGCTAAAATGGACCTTATTTATTGGAATTGTAGGCACATGTTGACTGTCTGGGAAGACAAATGGACTAGTTCTTGAAGAGTCTTATATAATTTTATAATAGTCTTTGGCAAGTTTTTAGTAAGTCTTAGAATAGTCTATGCCAAATCTTAGATAAATTACCCACTACTTATCCAAAGTGTTGATCATGTTTGAAGATATCCCTCCCGTCACCCCACAAGTAGATAACCACAATTGCAGCGGGACCACCTCTTTTAGATGCCCTTTTCAGGTGGTCTTGCGTCCTTGGATGGTAGGAATACTTCTATGAAAAAGGTTAAGGAAACCTGATGGGTGATCCATTGAGCTTGGGATGAGTTGATCTATAACAGAGGAAAGTCAGAGGATTCTTATGAGACTTCTACTTGAGAGTTGGGAGAAATTTGGCAAATCTTGGTCTATTACGCTATAAAACACTGATGATTCTCCTGAAAACTGCTAACTAATGAAACTTATCAAACGCTAAAGACTCGTTAAATCTCCAAATCTCCCAGCTAAGCTTGATTCCTTCCACTGTCGGGACCACATGTTCAAAGACGGTTAAAGCGACAACTTCTGCAAGCAACAATACTACATTGACTGCATTCATAGACATAGTTCCGCATAACTTCGCGACATTCCTCACACTGATGGCGACCCTCGCGGCTTAACCAAGTCTCATGTCTACATTCAGGGTTCTGGACTAGACGACCGCGGGCTTCTTGAAACCGAATTCGTCTGTTCATTTCATCTATGATCGCAGCATCGCCCAGCTGATTCGCAAAATCTCTGACTTCACCCAAAAGGCGGTTGTCGTCCCACTGGGGACATTCGCAGGTCTTCCACATCTGGCCGCAGACGTAGCAAAATTCGGCTTTGCAAAAGCAAGCTAAGTAATTTGTTAGCCCGACCCCAAAACAATAGTGACGTGGGCAGAGGACGGCATTGATACGTCGAAAACGAGAGAGAGAATCTTTGAGATATGACTAGACGGCATGAACCGGGCTCTTGCGCAAGTAGGAATGGGGAGATCTTTCCAAGTATGGGAATAGTAATCATTAACTCACTTATATGGTTGCAACCGTAGTATAATTCGACGATCCTTCGGCAAGAAATGCACTGCTGCCAGCCTTCAGCTTGTGCAATCTGCAATACTTGCTGCAACTCCTCGTCCTGAGGGCACGCGCCTGAGTGGAAAGGTGCCTTGCAAAGCACACAAGTCATCTTGCTGCAGTGAGGGCAGATGCCCTTTTCGTCGATGGTATAATGTGGTGGGATAAACTTGGAGCAACTCGGGTCGCTGCAGTATGTCCGATTGACTGACTCAAATTCCATCTTCTTTGCTAGAAACTCGCCGAGCAGCTCTGCTGGGATGAGAGGGTCGTCTTCGACAGGAATAGGTTGACTGCAGCATCGAGGTGGGAAAAGGGACTCGTCTCGAAGAGATGCTTGAACGAGTTCGATGAGACAGCCGCGGCAGTAATCGTGAAGACAAGGCGACTCTGACAGCTCTGATCCAGGAAACGAGTCTCCACAGCAGATGCATTCTCTGGTCTTGTATGGTCGAGATGCGGCCCATGCTGACGACTCTGCTTCGGGAGGCTCGTGGTCGTCGTCTTCATGATCGATGGGACCGGCAGGGTGAGCATCAGTTGGGTTGGCATTGAAGTTCCTGAGCTTTTCGATAGTCTCTTCATCAAGCCCTTCGCAGCATGCTTCCATGGCCAGGTCGGAATCTGGAACCTCGCCCTCGCGATGCTTCCCCTTCTTGGACTTTTCCCATTCTTCAAGTTCTTCGCGCTGTAGCTGGATAGCCAGAAGTTGAGACTCGTCGATGGCCATTGTGATATTGGATTGCTGTATGGCTGCAGTGGAAGAGTGAAAGGATGGATGAGTTACTTGTATGCTGATGATTATGATGATGATGATGTAGGCGGATAACTTTGGAGCTGGAGTGCATGCGGGTAGCCGTATCCATTATCAGGCAGCGATTGAGAAAGAGCGACTAAACCAAGCAAACATGGTCAGCCTCCCACAGCGCCTTCCTACATACCTACCTAAGCAAGATTTTTACGCCCAAGTAGGTCTATAACACTAGAAACCTCGAGAATTTAGACAAGACCATAAGATCAAGCAAGTTTGCATCGATATGAGCTGGACTCTGTTGAAAATACAGCCAAAAGGCTTTAAGGAGAGCTCTGAAATACAAAATTCACAGGGATTAAGACAAGGAGGATACTTATTTCATAGTTCTGATCTGAATGAGACTAATCTGGTCCATCATTCTGTATACTCTACAAGTTACACGCCGTAACTCGGTATATATTTCAAAGACTCTCCCGTCGTGTTGAAATCTCTTGCACCGTCCCAGCCAACCTTGACTTCCAAATACCGCCCATATTTCCATTGGGAGATCATGCTCTATACCGATTATGAACACATCCGCGACACATCTGGAGCAAGCATTGACGGCACTCTAGGATGTACACCTCCGTGACATTCTCGCACTCTGCGCATTCATGCTCGCCGTCTTCTTCAAACCAATGCCGATGGTCACACGTAGCCTGGACTGGACCCCATCGTTCAAGATCTTGTGCTTCCCGGGCGAAAACTCTGGGATGTGGTACGTCAGTGTCATCCTCGTCGTCGAAGCCGTCCATGGCTCTTATATACTCCTCCTCAAAGTCGTCGAGGTTGTCGTTTTCAGTTATGAGCCGAGTTACGTCCCACTGTCGACAGTCGCATCCCTTCCACTCTGTGCTACAGAGGTAGCAGAATCCGAAACCACATACACAAGCTGGATGGAGTTGCGTGGTCAGAAGATGTAAAAACGGTAAGTCGGACACTGAAAGGCGTTGACTTACACATATGATAACAGCCTAGGGTCAGCTCGATGAGTTGTCCACATTTCCCACACTGTTTCCATCCCTTTTCCTCTGCAAGGCGCAGAACGTCCTGTGTCAGCTTGTCCTGGGGACAGATGCCCTTGTGCATCTTGTCCTTGCAGATAGAGCAAGTCTGACTCAAGCATCGAGGGCAACGACCGACGCCTCCCTGGACAAATCTCGGTGGGATAAACTCTGAGCAGAGGAGACCGCTGCAGTAGGTACGATCAACAGTCCCAAACTCGAGCTTCTTCTCTTCGAACCGATCCACCAGCCCCTTGGAGAAGAACTGGTTGCTTGTGTCGACGGGGATGGCTATGTTGCAGCATCGTGGCGGAAAGAGAGACTCGTCTTTGATGGATGCTTGGACGAGGCGGACGAGGCAAGCTCGACAAAAGGCGTGGGAGCATGGCACTTCCGAAGTCTTAGTCTCGGGCAGCTCATCTCTGCAAGATACGCATTCCTTTGTCTCGATTCGTGAGGCTGCAGAAGGAGGCGCGGTGCTGATAGACGTGTTGTTTGCGTCTTCCTTCTTTTCGTCTCCGTCTTTGTTTTCACTCTTGGAAGTACCGATATCAAAGGTCGGCTCAGTGATGATATTTTGCAGAGTGTAATTATCAGAGTCAGAATGCTCCGATCCGGTGTCAGAATTCTGCTCAAAATCTCGTTCAATGGTCTGCCCGACTAGTCCTTCCAGTCTTTCTTGAGCATCCGCTTCAAGTCGGGCTCGAGTAGCTTCTTCGTCTGCTTCACAAGCCTGGGCAATGCTCGAGGCGATGGCTTGGTCTTGAGACTCATCCATGTTGCCGGGCTTGTTGTTATAGTTGAGTAGATGAGATAGCAGAAAATATCTTGGGGCCGAAGTTTTAGAAAGGAGTAAAAGAAATAAGGCAGACACAAAGGGGGACTGAACTTGGCTGCTGGCGAGTGACAGTCAAACACTGCCAAGAACCGAAAAATGCAAACCTCGCAGTGTCTCTTCAGAAGGATTCTGCATAGAGCACCCAAGGCAGCTCGCAGAGAAAAGTAGCAAAGTATGTTCTAGAATAGGCGGGTATTAAAAATATTTAAAAAAGAACTGTGAAATAGGTCTGATGTCACTGGTGTATCCTAATCCCTATAATGCCACACTGGACGAATATTGTCTGGTCCTTTCATATTCGTAGGTAGCATCAAGCAATGCATCATAGTCTATTGATCGCGTTTATAATTTAGATTTGACTGTGGGTAATACTCCAAATCTCCCGTAGTTGCAAACCCTTCTCTCAAACCTTAACAATTTCCTCTTTCTTCCACCTTTGGGCTCCTATATATTCGACTGATAGATTTTTCTTGGGCACAAGCAAGCCAACGTAGTCGTGTATCTTGAACCGCTTCATACTAGAGTTTTGAAACTCATACCAATGTATCTCACGGCCGATATACCGAGCCATCCCTGCGCCGTTACTGTAGATGTGACGTACATGAGTTGGCCCCGGGTTATCCATCAGCAGGTTTGCGTCCAGGTCCATCTCCACGTACTCCTCCTCGTAGTCGTAAAACATCTGACGTGTTTTCTCTGCCACCTCTTTAGTCTCGCATGTCGGGAACTGCTGGAATGCGCGGTCGATGAGCCAGAACCGAGCCTTCATCTTTTGCTTGGCGCACAGCCGAAGCATGGTCAGGAGAAGTCCCAGGGGCGAGTCGTCGAAGAAGGCATGAGAGAGGAGTCGGGGATTGCAGTCGCCTTGGCAGAAGCCTTGGGTCCAGCTCGTATCATACTCGAACCCTATGTTTGCAATGGTTGGGAAGCCGCCGCTGATGGGGGAGAGGGGGAGGTCTTCGAAAAAGTTATCAATGTAAAAGCCACGATCTCGTCTGCAAGGCTGAAACTCATTCCTCCAGCTTTCGAAATGAAATACATAGAGATCCTTCATGGGTTGGGTGACTACAGAAAAGCCCGATTCTTTGCCGGCCAAGCCAGGGTCACTGTGGACGAGGGTACTGAGATCTCGGTAGAAATCCTGCTTCTCCCAAGTTTGCCTGGTAGAGTTGAGACGCGCAGCGTAGTCGAAGTAGGTCTGCTTCTTTGCGATGGCAGTAGCCATGCCCTTCCACTTTTGAGCCTGGAAGCGTCTGCTGATGACACCTCTAGACTCAGTACATGCCGCCCACATGCCAGCGTCCCAGAAGTATGCGGACCGTCTTATGGCCTCCCCCATGAGGTCATCTTGATCGTCTCGAGAACAGGAGAAATGGGTATAGTGGTTTATTGTGAACGGATAAGGACGCGAGCCAGAACGTTCACTCGAGCTGTAGCTGCTGGGAGTGGGATATTCTGAAATGCGAAAGTGGTGCAGTGCACCGTGTGTTTCGTCCGACGGTCGAAGAGCTGCCTCCCAAATTACTAAGCGAATGTCGATGGGGAGTTTCATGAAAGGGTGAAATGATCCAAAGGTCATTTAAAGAAGTTTCAGGCTTGGTAGCTTAGCTTTCTCTCGTGGAGTGGAATTGGTTGTCATTGGTGGCTCTATCAAGATGATCCCGTTTCAACAGCTACCAACCACAAAGTCAGACTAGATGAAACAGATGTAGATGATTTAAAAGAGTCGTCTGTTTTTTTCTCTTGGTTTTTTTTCTGCGTGTGGAATAAAAATCAAATTCACACGTAAGGTCTTTTTCATAAACCTTCAGCTTTGTATGTTTATGCGACGGCTAACACGGTACCACCTGAGCTTTGCGCAGGAAAAGAGGGGTTCTTCATATTATTGCTATGTCACAAAGAATGTAGTAAAAGGACAGTTATTTGTCTTTCGAACACAAGACTTTATGGGGTCTTTACCTGCCTTAAGACCAAATGAATTAGCAACCAGCTGAGTACATCCCTTTTTTCATCCTGTCAAAACATCCGGTCTTGAGGTACAGCTCGGCCAATCCGAAGCACCAACATTCGAGGAGCCTGCCTGTTAAGTAAGTGATGTTTTCATCATGTTTGATGTTGCCACGATTGTTTTTCTAGGGCGTCTGCATGCGTTGATTTAAGCTGCGTGAAACAAAGGTTTAACCAGACTAGAAAACTAAAGATTACTTAAAATAGTACTAAGTAAGTTAAGACCGCTAATAATTTTCTTCAAACATAAAAGATTAGAAGAATCAGGCGTGGAAACATATATATGTTTTTTTGTAATAAATTAAAGCTTATTTATTGTTAAATATAAGATTATTTTATACTTTTTCTTTATAAAATTTAACTAATATAAGATTAACTTTGTTTTAATTATTTCTAATAAAGTATTTAAATAAAGGTAAATACTATTTAAAGTAAAATCAGGAGATAAATACCTGGCTAAACCTCGGCCAAAGGGGGAGACTATGCGGGAAGTTTAACATCTACTTGCGTCCCCCTCACTAAGCTGACATCGGACAACGCTGGATGTTGTCCTCACATGATTTGCGGTACTGCAATGTCTCTATCTTCAGTGCCTTGTCTTCTTCGTTAGGCAAGAAGCGTGCTCGTCACATGCTACAGCTGAAGCACCTGCTACCTTATACAGTAGCTACCTAGGTACCTAGTCATCCCGGCTCATAATGACGAATATTCGGATATACCGACGGAGTACAGGTCGCCGGGGTTGGAAATGTACTTTTGTGGACCGGACTGGTACTGACTATTACTTGCAATGGTTAGATATCCGTATCCTATGGCAAGTAGACTACTTCCCGAAGATGTATGTAGATTATTAGAACCCCAGTAGTAATATTGATCAAATAAGAAGAAGAATATCCTATAAAACTGGCCCAAAAGTGGTTCAAAATGATACAGACCCAGTGAAGTATATTTCCAACCCCGGCAACCTGTACCCAGAAACATTTGGTGACCACTGACCCGACAAGGAGGTTAAAGTTGTTTCGGCCAAAGCCAGGACCACGTCAGGGATGATGTTGGGACGAGCGGAAAAAGATGACCGCACATCATCGTCCCAAAGGGGGAAATCCGAGCGCCCATCATTCAGCTTTTGGGGCGATCATCAGGGATTACAGTTTTGCAAACGAAACCTCATCTCTGGACTTGGTTGAGCGTCACTCTGACTCCATTGTCTGACTCGTACAAACCGTAGTCAATAGGCCCATCAAGACGGGAGGCAAGCGGCGAGCAGAGCTGAAAGCCAGGGTGACTTTGATTTCGATCTGCGACGTGGGGATTCTCAAGGCTCTTACGGAGTCTAGGAGTACTGTAAAACTTGTAAAGGGACAGGTCTAGACTCTCGCTTGGCGTTGTCCGGTCTCCAGGGCGATTGGACCCTTGTTTGGGCGGCTCTCGTGATAAGCAGATGATTGGTGTTGGGGCGCCCGATGAAATGCAACCAGACCCTTGGGGCATTTTAATTTCCTTGGCTCCTCGGTCCAAAGTCTCTGTCTCTTCTTACTAATCAGCCACTTTGCCCCCTTGGCTTCTCCGTGTATAACGGAGGCCTGCAGAGGCTAGAGAGGTAATCGGAAAGAGGGCCGAGCAATGGCAATTCAAGACATTCCCCCCATAACAACTCGACACACAACGGTAAAAGACTCATTAATCACTGACAATCACTGACTGTTAGATTGACTGTGCCGCTTTGATTGCTACCAGAGTGCCCTGTCCTGTCCCCTCCCTCCTGTTTCCTCCCCTCTAACCCTCCCCTCTTGTGTCCTATCGCCTAGACCTCCTAGACCACCTAAAGAGGGTGCCCACTTTTGCACCACACGAAAGAAACATCCCACTTCCAACGTCACCTCAATCACGACTTCGTCTCGATTTTCCCTGCCTTGTCTGTTTCTCGGTATAGATATAGGGCCCTTTCTGTCAGATATGTTGTCGCTATAACCACAGCAATCGATACGTGGCCGAACTGATGCTCGATGCCTGCCAGCTCAACTCTCTATAGCTTCGCCGCAAGGTAACGATGCGGCGGCGCAATCATCGTCACTTGTCGCCCCAAGCTACTGTAGTATCGACTGCCTTGCTTCAACTGAGCTCGCTCCTATCGCGCCCATCATCCGACTTGTGCATCCGCCATCGTCATGTCCGCCAATTGGCATGCCCTCGTCGCCAGGGCGTTTGAGCTAGACGTGGTACGTCCGTTCAACTCTAACCTTAACTCGACCCCAAGTGGCGCTTATCTCTGTATTATCATATCATACTTATGCTTACTGTTGTCTGTAGGAAGGCGATGACTCTCGAGTCGGCTCTACTCGAGATGGCTCCAGTGGTGGTACGTTGAGCACCAATAACGCCTCCAAGTCGTCCTCGTTACAGTCTCTCGGCGGCACCTTTGTCCCTGTCATCATCTACTGTGCCATCTGCCTCATCTTCTTCTCCGTGTTCCGCGTAAAATGCAATCGTGTCTATGCGCCTCGAGCTATACCAAGCTTGCGCTCACCCCAGTAAGGATACAGAGCCATCAATACTCGTTTGTCGTCGCTCACCATCTCACAGCACACCTATCCAACCACTTCCCACGGGTTGGTTCAACTGGATCAAGCCCTTCTTCAACACTCCAGACACCTTCGTGCTCAACCATGGCTCCCTCGATGGCTTCTTCTTTCTGCGCTACCTCAAGGTCCTGCGAAACACCTTCCTCGTCGGCATGCTCATTGCCTGGCCCATCCTTTTACCTGTTCACATCACTGGTGGGAACAAGCTCGGCCAGTTGGACATCTTGACAATTGGCATGATTAGCGACAAGAGACGCATGTTTGCCCACGTCGCTGTCGCCTACATGTTCTTTGGTGAGTGGCTCAGTCCGCAGCTGGCATTCAATTGAACAGCATCTAATCAGTCCAGGCTTTGTTCTCTTTACTGTCACCCGTGAATGCTTCTACTACATTGGTGTCCGTCAAGCTTATCTGTCATCCCCTCACTATGCCAAGCGGCTGTCATCTAGGACCGTTCTTGTCACTTCTATTCCTGAACGATATCTCGATGAATCCCGACTTCGGAAACTTTACGGCGACTCCGTCAAACGTGTCTGGATCCCGCGAACCGCCAAGGCTCTCATTAAGCTAGTTGAAGAAAGGGAACAAACGGCAATGCGCCTAGAAAAGGCAGAAATCCTGCTCATCAAAAAGACGCATCTGGCCCGCAAGAAGCAATTTGAAAAGAACCCACCGACAACATCCTCATCCGCCGAACCATGTGCTGCAGACTCGAGTTCGTCTTACAGGACCGATCCGAGTAGCGAGCAGCATCGGCCGGGCTCTCCCCGCCGTTTCGAGATGCAGCAAAACGACGACCTCGACCAAGGCGAAGGCGAAGGCGAAACTCACCAAGAGCATACGTTCAAGTCAGACTATCCCGAAGTGTCACAGACGGCCAGCCACAACACACACGACTTGCTCGAAAAGTCCGCCGAAGACCCCGAGTATGTCCACCCCTACGGACTGAACCCAAATCTCCCCGATGTGCGAGGGTCAGTCGCCGCTCAGTGGATTCCTGTGACAGCTAGGCCCCATCACCGTCCCCTGCAAAACTTCCTCCGTCGTGTCGACACCATTCGCTGGTGCCGCATGAGACTCAAGGACTTGAACCTCACGATTTACAAGCTTCGGCGCCAGGTTCGACGTGGTGACGGACAGACGTTGCCTGCCGCATTTATTGAGTTCGACACCCAAGAAGCCGCCCAGGCTGCTCACCAAATTGTGGCCCACCACCGCCCTCTTCAACTCGCCCCTCGTCTTCTTGGTGTTCGACCTGATGAGGTGGTCTGGAGTGCTCTCCGGATGCGCTGGTGGGAACGCATTATCCGCCGCTTCCTCGTCATGGGTCTTGTCGCGGTGGCCATCATCTTCTGGTCCTTTCCATCCGCCTTAATCGGTATTGTATCCAATATCGATTTCCTTAGCGGAATCATCTTCCTCAAATGGATCAAGTTATTACCTGGCCCTATCATCGGCTTTCTTCAGGGATTCATCCCCGCTATTGCTCTGTCGTTCTGGATGTCGCTTGTCCCCGCGATGCTGAGATGTATGTCTGTCTCCTTTCCTTGATGTCACTTGCTAATTGCTTCAGTCTGCGGTGTTCAAGCTGGAATTCCGTCTCTGGTACTGGTCGAACTCTTCACCCAGAAGGTCTACTTTGCATTTCAGGTCGTGCAGGTCTTCTTGATCACCACCTTGACATCGGCTGCTTCCGCTACTGTTATGAAGATCATAGAAAAACCAATGTCCACGCCCGACCTTCTCGCCGAAAATCTCCCCAAGGCGTCAAACTTTTACCTCTCGTACATCCTCGTCCAGTGCATGGCCATTGGCGCCACTGGTCTTTTGCACATCTTTGAATTGATCCGACACTACGGGTTCGCTAGACTCGTGCAAAACCCCAGAGCTCGCTTCAATGTTTGGTATAAACTTCGCCCTCCCCGTTGGGGAGGCGTGTTCCCGATCTACACAAACATGGCAGTTATTGGTGAGTCGTTTGGCTTGCGTTTAATCTCTTTCAAGACTGACTGTCGTAGCTTTTTGTTATACGTGTATCGCTCCTCTGATCCTCCTTTTCGCATGTGCTGGCATAGCTTTTACGCGCCTCATCTATCGATATAATGTTCTTTACGTATTCGACTCGGAAATGGACAGTATGGGGTTGTTCTACCCTCGGGCCCTTCTTCAGCTTATTACTGGACTTTACTTGGCTGAAATCTGCATGATTGGCCTGTTTGCTCTCAAGCTTGCATTTCCGCCCATGGTACTTATGCTCATATTCCTCATATTCACGGCCATTGTCCATCTATCTCTCAGCGATTCAATCACTCCTCTACTTCAAAATCTCCCTCAAACAATGGCTTTGGAGGAAGAAATACAGCAGCAAGAGAAGACGGAGGCGGAAGCAAAGTTGCAAGCGGCCGCAGAGTCGGGAGATGCCAACGGAGGTGCTGCTGCCAGTTACTTTGATGAGGACCAAAACTTTGGCGAGGAAGAGCTGGAGGAGCCTCCGAGCGATGATGAGGATGGACAGATTCACGAAGGGCCACAAGGCTCAAGGGGTGTGGAGGGAGCAGGCGGCCTCAAGTTGATGATGACTGAGTGGATCAAGTCGAGCGCAAAGACACAGCTCAAGAAGGAAGTACAGCAATCGGGGGTGAAGAAGTTCTTGGACAGGTGGATTCTCGCTGGCGACCATACGAATCCGGATCGACCACCTACCTTCTTGCAGCGCTACCTTCACCCTGAGGTTTATGAAGACTTTATCGCCCTACGAAAGCTTATTCCTCTAGAAGAGCTCGACGACGCCGACTATGCCGGAGATGAGAAGATGTCCAACTACTGGCCTCCCGAGCTGTGGATGCCCAAGCCTATCTTGTGGATCCCTCGAGATGACGCGCGTGTCAGTCGGCAAGAAGTTGCGCATACCAGAAAGATCACGCCCATCACAGATGTGGGCGTGAACTTGAACGACAAGGGACTGTTGGTTGTTGATGTCGAAGCAGCGCCGTTTCCGAGGATGAGACTGGTGCATTGAGCGAGCGCGATGTAATGATAGATCTAGTCATGATACCCTCTTTTGCATATGAGCGTTGGAGAATTCTGTAATTTAGCTCATTTACAAGACCGCCGCCCTGCGCGTCGCCTCAGATCCCGGTGTGCTCGTGACTTCTGAGTAGTACGCCTTATCGCCGGGTTCGCGACCCAGGAAGTTGCTTAGACTTTTGAGCTCAGGCTGACTACCTCCTGGTTGAAGAACAAGCTGACGATAACGCAGACCGGTGGTTTTGTCCATGGGATTGGCTTTGAAGTGGCTAACCCACAGGTCTGTCGCATATACCTTCGATCTAACACTCGTTAGTAAACAAACACAAAAGGGCATAGCAAACTTACAAGGCGTAGGTGAAATATGCAGCATCGTATGCTCTGAACGGATGAGCAAAAGATGCCTGGCCAATACTGTCTGCTCGACCGAGACCTATGATTTCCGTCTTGCTTTCATTCCAAAGCTTCGTAGTGTCCACAGCATGTCCCTCGTCGGCATTATGGATAGTCAGATCAAACAGCGCCAGAAAGACCTGGTGAAGCATCGCATGCGCACCATTAACGTGCTTCGTCTTGGCAAGATCAAGCGCCAACTTGTCCGGCAGCGTCTCCCCCGGCCTCTGCGGTGCGTCCTGCGTCTTCCAGAACTCGAGATAGTCGTCGCTCAGGTAACTGTAGTGCCTGCCAAGACGGCGTAGCACAGAGGGCACCCAGATCCAGTTCTCGAGCAGAATGCTGGGGATCTCGACAAAGTCGCGCGCGCAGCCGTGCTGGTGCTGCGTGTTCGTGACGAGCTTGTGGATGGCGTGTCCGAGCTCGTGGAACATGGTCTTGAGCTCTGAGTGCAGGAGCAGGGTTGGCCGGGAGGGCGCGTGGAGGAGGGATGTTATCAGAGATGACGAGGGGTGGTGACGCTTGTTTTCTGGAGTTGTGAAGCCCTGTGCTGGCGGTGAGTAGGTGTGCGAGTCAGGTTTCGTGAGGACTTACGGGTTGGATGAGAGAGCTGTGGGCGCCGGCGTATTTGCCTTCTCGCGCGTAGAGGTCGAGGTAAAGATATCCGAGGAACCCGCCGCCCTGGTCGTCTGAGTTCCAGGCTTCGTAGACGGTTACGTCCTCTTGCCACGTTGGTGCTTCGGTTGGGATGAAGACCAAGCCGAAGATCTCCTCGAAGATTTGAAGCATTCCCTTGAGACTGTGGTTGAGTTCAAAGTACTCTGATATGAGAAGCGAGTCAACAGCGTATCTCTCTTTTTCGAGAATTCGCGCGTAGAAAGCCCAGTCCCAGGCGTTTAATATCTTTGCGTCGTCTTCCTCTTCGTCGGTGCCGTGCTCTTGTATATAAGCCTTCTTGATGCCGAGCAACGTTCTCATCTCATCATCTGCAAGAGGTTTCAGCTCAGTCCGTAGCTTACTCAGCATCGTGATGACGCTTTCAACGCTTTTAGCCATCTTGTCCTCCATCTTGAGCTCCGCGTGCGTCCTAAAGCCGAGCATCCGCGCCGTGCTGTTGCGCAGCTCGACAGCGCGCTCTAGGCGGGCTACGTTCTCTGGGAAGCGGCTCTCTTTCGCGACGTGGTATGTCTTGCGTGTGCGGGCGCTGGTGGCGTGTTTCATTATGGAGATGAGATGGCCTTTTTTGAAGGTTGCTCTTAGGTGAGTTCCGGAGTCGTTGGATTTCATGGCGTCGAGAATCGATGAGGGAACGCCGCTGAGTTCGGAGCGGGTGAAATAGATGCCCTCGTCGGATTCGCTGATGGTTTTACGGGCTGCGACTAGGACTTCGTTTCTTTCTTGAACGGCAGTCATGTATTGCTCCCTCAATGCTTCATCCTCGATGCCAGCACCTGTGTTCTGATACGCCCGATGCGTCTTGAAGAGCGTATACGCATCCTCATCGCTAAGCACTTCCTCACCGCGCTGATGTTTTTCATAAACGGCTTTCACAAGGGCTGCAACGTCTCTGCGCATGAGACCCGCGGCATTGGCCTTGAGGAGCATCTCCTCTGCTGTGCGGGAGGCATCGCGCAGGTCCTTGTCTTCGGAGACGGAGCTGAAGAGGCGGGTGATGAGGGTTGCTTTGGAGACGGCGTGGTCGTCGTGGAACATAGGGGTGAGAACATTTGAGAAAGTGGCGGTTGAAGGAGTGAGGGAGGAGACGAGGGTGTCTTCGAGGGCGGTTGTGGACGAGATGAGGGAGGACGTTTGGGTGAGGATTGCGGATGGCGTGGTTGTGAATGAGGGGGGAGG
>JABCKB010000484.1:0-18682 GCA_013184455.1 Fusarium continuum
ATATTATTTATAGCTATTACTATAGCAGCCGAAAAGCTAGTTCTTGCGGCCCGCACCATCTCCAGTTACCTTTGTCAAAGACCACAGGTTGAGTGTTGGCGTTGTTGTTGTCGTTATCGTCCAGGACTTGGGCTGTGCCAGCATTGTGCTAAAGAGCTGTCAGCTTGAACTGATGATTTGGGAGGAGAGAGTTACGTCTTGGTAGAGATCCTCCTCGTCTCTGGCTTCAGGTCCAACTGTTTCTTCATCTTTGTCAAAAAGAGTCTCCCCGCCATCACTCAGCTGACACTCCTGATGCGATGTTAGCCCGGCTACAGACGTCGCAGCTCAGGATGAACTTACGTCTTAAGCGGCCTTAGTCTCTCCACCCGCATGGTCATCTTCCCCAAGAACACTCTCCTAGATTCCACATCAGCCATGGCTTTGCCATCTCACAAAATACTCACCTCTGGAGTTTCCTCCACAGCCTCCATATCCTTAACAGTGGTAGGCAACCGCGTCCAATGGGGACTAGTAAGCAGTCCGTTCAACTGCTGCTTCCCCGACGCCCTCTTCCACGCTTCAGAAAACTCTTCGACATCTGCACAATCACCCATGCGGTAAACCGACTGACAGAGCCTGGCACGGGCGAGATGCTCGTCTGAGATCATGGGCTTGAGTTCAAAGTCCTGCGGCGCGTTGTAGAATCTCTGGGCCTGGTGGGCCCGGAACTTGATCTGTTCGGTCGCCAAGATGGGGTTGGATGGTGGTGATGTTGAGAAAGAAGAGACAGAACTCTACGGTTGGATAGAGATTAAGTATGGTTCCTAGCCTAGTTGTATGCCACCTCGCGTCGGTGCATGGTTAGCGGAGCAACGTACTGTTGGCATTCACGGCTTCACGCAGGAGTGATGGTCGATTTCCTGACACACTCGTGCCACTGGTAGCTCGGAAGACAGGCCGCTATCTTGACGTCTCCTGTAATGTGTAGTTGGTGTCACACCGTCTCAGCATAATGCAATACCCTTGTCGGTGTCATCGCTGTACCACACACACCCTATCATTTCTTCTCACACCTTCACATCTCATGAGCCACTGTCAGCCCCGCCGTTTCTTTTTTTATCTACGTCCTAGAGGTACAATCACGCCGTCTACAGCCTCTCAATGCAAGGTACCGCGATTGGAGGGCGGGGCGTAAAACAAAGGATAGATATAGTTACAGAAGAGCAAGTAGATAATACGTCGCCTGTAGTTATTTGTAGCCAGCCACCTGTTCATTCATGTCACTCAGAGATCCCTGATATGAAACTAGGAACCTCCACTCACCCAACCTAGCACGCAATCTACTTCCCCAACACGTCAATTGGCACCTTGGACCGGCCAAATCGCTCACTCCCTCTTCCCCCACCCACAAATCTCCTTCAACTTATCATTCCTATTCTTGCCCTTCTCCGATAAGATGGCCTCCCAGAAGGTATTGTTATAGACACTCCGCCTAGCATCATCCATGAGCATGTTCAACGCGCCAAGGAAGATCTTCTTCTGCCGATTCGATCGTCTCCCCATGATGTACTTCTCCACCTGCGACGCCGACGCCTTCCAGATCCGCACCTGAAGACTCTGCTTTGAGTGGACCACGCCGAGGTATTCATACAGATCAGGCGGAGATGTAAGGCCTGGGGTCTCCTAGGCGATGAGTCGGTAGATATCGCAGATCTTGCCTGGGATGTGTTAGCTCAGCTAAGCTGGGGAAGAGATGCGTACTCGTGTGTAGGTTGATGTTGGGATTGGACTACCGGGGAGGTCTGATTGCATCCACAGGGAAATGCCACCGCAAATCGCGATGCCGATGCCTGCGAGAGGGAGCAGAGAATCACAGTGCATCGTTGTACCGTGAAGTGGATATTTGCGTGGAGGTTCAGGGACTTGCAATCGCGGGGCGTTCGTCACAGACTGTGATCGCGTTGTGCTCAACGAGTTTGGTCACTCTCAGCGAGACGCGTCGGCTATATATAGATGACGGAGGTGGAAGATGCGAGAAACGATGACAAGAATCGAACAAAAGCCTGATGGCGCTGTTCAGCGATGGCATGCCACTCTCTTCTCATTCAGGGCTGGCACCCCTGTACCCATTGAGGCTTTGCTGAGAGGGAAACGATCTCTGGCTACAAGACCACGGGCGAATATCACAAACACGCTAAGTAATGAGTTCAAAGGACCCCTGAACAGAAGTGAATGAGCCGTGTCAGACTAACATCCCCCTGGAAGAAGTGAATCAACCAAGCACGGTTGAGATGTGACAGACCAAGGCCACATACACTCATCTTTTAGACCACTGATCCCCCCGCCTCTGAGAACCCTCAGCCTTTCGTATCCCAAACATCTCTTCTCGTCACACACTGCTGCCTCGCACAACAGTGTTTGCTTACACAATGTCCGACGACAAGGCACAGCGCAAACTCGAACGACACTTTGCAAATCGGCAGCGTGAGCGCCAACGACAAGAGCGAGAGCAGCGAAAACAAACAGATGCTGATGCTGCGTCCCGCCAGCGACAGGAGCAGGTAAGCTATGTCAGGCATCGCATCACCAGTCGTCTAGGTTTACTGACAAAGGCCAGCAAGCGCAACGTGGCCATGAGGCTGCGACCAGACCGAGACCTACTCATGAGGAACGTGGCGGTGGCAGTCAACAAGCTGAGCGAGAACAGCTTCCTCGGGAGAGTTCCTCGGGAGAGGTGTGTAGATCCTCCTCGCCTGAACACTTCTGGACAGTCTTTGCGTTCTCGTGATGGCCAACAGTCTGAAGCGTCAGGCTCTCGAAATCATGGTAACAGAGATGCGCTTCCTCGACAGAATACTGCTGGACAGTTGCCAAGTTCTCGTTCTTGTCAGCAGTCTCAAGTTTCCAGGCCCCGAGATCCGGAGAGCGTCATTCCGCCTTCTCAGCAGGATACTGCTGGTAGTTCGTCAACCTCCCATTCAGGCCAGCCATCCCAAGCTTCTAGATCCTATGATCAGGGATATGGGTACCCTCCTCCTCCTCCTCCTCCTCCTCCTCCTCGGCAAAGCACAGCTGGATAATCCTCTCGCACTCACTCTGGTCAGCAATTCCAAGCCTCCATCTCTAGAAACCGCGGCAACAGTATTCCTCCTTCTGCTCCTGCACAAAACCTCCCTCAAGCAGATCCACGGCCGCCTCCTGCCCCTCACCAGAACCCCATTCGAGAGCCTAAAGTGCCCCCCAACCACTGTCAGCACAACAACATCTACAGCCCCAACGAACCGCCTCTTACACCCAAAATCCAACAGATTAGTGGTTTCGTGGCGCGTAAAGCCACAGTCTATGTCCTCTGTCTCCCAATTACTGCCTGCAGGGGCTTCTCCATCAGTGGAGTTTTCAACGTATTCATCAAGATCTGGGACCTGATGATCCAGACGCCTTGGTGGCTGTGGCTCCTCGTTTCTCTTGGGCCGATGGGCTTGAGCGGCTTGTCATTCATCCACATTAATCCCCTTCACGGCGCTCTTTCAGTATGCTCAGAATCTCACTACTCTCTTGTTGCTCCCATCTGCAGTGTCGCCAAAACGGTCATGGTCGGTGTTGGCAAAGAAGCCAAGAGTCACAGTTGGATGTCGAGCTCGCGTGTGCCCCCCTCATTCTCTGTCTACGGCACGATTCTTGATCAGGTCGTGGAGCAGTCACAGGAGGAGGTCATGATCCATGCCGACTTTTCGCCTGAGGATCGTAAACAGCTCAGGGCTCTCGACGCTGAACTTGAACGCGCTGCTACTTCTATATCAGACCACATGTATGAGATCGGAAGCCAGATTTACCGCCTTTATGGAATCATCTCACTCGAGAGTACATGGGCGACTCCCCTCCTGAGACTGGTTCAACTTGAGCCGTCGCATATCAAGCAGCTGAGGAACAAGGTCTCGGATGTTAACCTCATTCTTGGCAAAGCAAAGTCTGGCCACCTAAGGTCAGACGATCTTTACGCCCATGTCCGCCTCATCTACAAGTTCCAGAGAAGCTTCTGCTTCTGGAAATACTCCGTGGAGAGCAATGCGCTTACGCTGAGCATGGAACAGATAAGTCTGCACCAGCGTCTTTTAGACTACAACCAGTCTCGAACGTCCTGGTGGGCCATGGTCGGGATGGGCGTCAAGGAAGACCCAGCAGCCTTGCAAGGCGATATTCATACGGGTATTGAAGCACACCATAGGTTAGCCATCTCTCTACTCGAGACCGAATATAGCTGCTCAGGAAGTGACATCTCGGGGATGGAGATGGAGCGCATCAAGAAGACTTTTGAGGACAACCTAAAGTATACTGCTATGGTTGAGGCTTCGATGGTGACGATTATGAAGAGATTGGGGCGTGATGGGGTGTGGGAAACGGCGGCGAAGGAGGTGGTTGAGGCGTTGGAGAGACATCGCTTACAGCTGCATCAGGTTTACTTTGGATGGGCGTGAGGTTGAGATTGGAGGGGAAATGTTTTCTTTTGTCTTTGTGATCATCAGTTTGAGTTTGCATCGGGACAGAAATCACAGATTATTGGGATGTGCACAATAATGTGAAGCCGGTACATAGAATGATGCCCTCTTGAAACGACACAACCCTCCACCACCGTGACCAAACTCAGATCGATGAGAAACTATAGCAGACTCTAAGCAGATGACGCCAGACAAAATGAGGAATCCACATGGGCCTCCTCATATCATCTGCATTCTGCCGGGAGACTTCCTTCTTCACGTACTCGACCTCATCGTCCACCCTCTCCCTCTCCAACTCCTCAAACCGCGCCATGGCACTGTCCCGCCACTCGGCCGCCCTGTGAAGCTTCCGATAGATCTTAGCAAGGTCAATTGGGACAAGTGATATATTTCCAAGCCCTTGTCGGTTATCGCCTGCGAGTTGTGCGGAGAGGTACTGTGTTAGTTTGGCTGCGTTGCGGCTCTTGCAAAGACTAAACAGATAGACATTCGTGAGCTGCTTGGCGTGGATCACAGTCAGCCTTAGATTACTTCTATTTCTTAATCAGATGCGGTAGTAATTACATATCACAAGGGAGATACTAACGAGTCATTCTCTGAGAAAGACTCGGCGCAGACCACGAGGGGCTTAATAACATCGGTCATTACCTCAAGCACAAACTTAATAGATTGCTCCAGCATCAGCGTCTTGTTGCCAAGTCTATCAACGGTCTGTTGCAAGGTCTTCATCACAACTTTGCTGTTTCGCAATACCTGGAACTGCGTATAGTTGCCGTAGGGGTTGGGAACATCCAGGTAGATCAGCTGGCTGCCAATGGCATTGATCTACTCGGCCAAAGATAGCAGAGGGGCCGCGGGGACTCCCTTGTCGACTCTATCGTAATCAGAGAGGTCCCAGAAGCCGGTGGAACCCTTCGACATGAGGTGTTGATTCATGGAGAGTGTACCGTCTGACCACTCCTCGAGTCACCATTCTCTCAGCTTCAGGGCTCTCGATCCCTTGGCTGTGCGTGCTCGTGGACCGTTGATTCTGCTTTGGCAGAGAGACAAGCTCCGATGGATAGCATCCGTCATGCGAACTGGGTTAAACTGCGATGGCTGCAGAATAAGCTCTTCGCCTAGACGGGCCGGCAGCTGCAGGGGAATTAAGGTGTAAAGAGGCATCTGGATTATGACAAAACCAATGCTGGCGGCATCCGTGATCTCGTCGAGAAGCTGAGCTACGGGGATAACATCCTGGGGAACAGTAAGATAGGCCCATGCATGTGGGTGACAAAGGTAAGAGAGGAAAGGATCACGACGTATTGCAAGGGAAAGTCAGTCGAGTTGAGCAGGACGATGAGAAGACGCCTGAGAATGCACATCTGGGGAGGGCGAGGGCGAGGGCGAGGGCGAGAACTTGGAGGAAGCGAGGAAGATAACTCGGGCGTATATACTCGATTGTTGGTTTCCATGGTGACGATGACGATGATGGGAGAAGGAAGAGGAAGATGAAAAGAAGAAAGATATATGAGAGATGGGAAAGATGGTGGGCGTTGAGTTGATGGGTGGCGCACTGGGCACTTGAGCAAACAAAGAAAAAGGACTTGGTGCGACATGGATGATCACAGCACATGACACGCAGGTTGAGATGTTAGCAATTTAATTGAATTGAATTGATTCTCTTTTTATTTATATATTTGTTCATGTATTCGCATGTTTGGTTACACTTAAAGATGATGCTAGCTTGAGGGTATCTTGAGATTATACCCGGTAGGTTAAGAACAAGTAGGCCCCCACCTCTAGAGAATTAAGACGCAGTTACAGGTTATTGCGCCCCCTCTCCAGAGGAGAGGGGGTCGGCGTGACTACTCAGATCCCCGGGTAGGCATTGGGTTCGTTCATCCTGGAGATAAATACTTCAAGTCTTGGCTTGCGATGCCATTGGATGAAACGGGACGGTTTCAGCCACTTGGAATGGACACTAGATCCTTTTTAGGCAGTAGTCCCAGTCGATCTCTGGAGTTGACCTGTTGATTCGTTTGATCAAGGCAGGGATATCGTCTCTAGGGTAGGACCAGCATCGCCTCATGCGCATCTGGAGTTTTTGCTTCAGCTGGACCTCTGGCCGAACTAGTCTAGAGGTCAGGATTTGGTCTTGCTTGCGTGCTTGCTTGGGTAGTTGGTCTCGACCTTGTCTTGGTTGGATGGCCGTGAGAATGAACGAGTCAGCTTGCTTGTGCTGTATAGTGCCATACTATTGGTCCTTGTTAACCGTAGCATCATCGGCCATTTCTACGTCCTATATAACCAACGACCCCCGAGTCCGGGTACGGTACTCGCATGCGTTGTCCATTTCGACCAATGCATTGGCAATCGACGTGTAGGCCGCAGGGGTCTATTTTATTAAACTCTGGATATTCCAGTCACATCAGTAAAGTAATTGGCAGAACCCCAATATGGTATAAGCCAATTCGGCTGGCCAGCATATCAAGGAGGGCAAACCAAAAGCAAGATACTTCTTCTTACATATAATTTCTATAGCACAGTTAGTACCCAGTTAGCAAGAAGCTAACAAAACAGACCCCTGCGGCCTATCCCTTTGAGTGGCACAGCCCTCCGCTTGGGTCAAAAGGGGATAGTTATCCAATTGATATGAGCAGAGGAGCTGATACAGAGCTAAGTTGTACTCTTGCTGCCATTTAGCCACTATAACTAACTCTCGACCAATTAGGTCAGTATATTAGCAAGGCTATACTGCAATAGATGTAGCATAGCTACAGGAGAAGAACACCCTTTCTGACTCTATTACCACTGAAGATTTAGTAGTCTTCTTGTACGTGGGGCCAAGTGGAGTGAGGTACGGAACGGAGGGCTGTGCCACTCAAAGGGATAACACGTAGCTCTAACTTGTTGGCGCTCATGCACAGGCACCCTTGAGGTTACTCAACGAATCGGTGTTCATGCATGCATGTTAGTTGATTGGATAATGTCTCGCTTACATTCTCGTCCGTTATCGCAGTTTTGTCTAAGGAACTGAAACTTGACGCCGTCTTACTCCTCTCTTGTGCTTCCCTTGGGCTCTATAAGACCATTGTCCCTCCATCTCTATTTCCTTCTTCATTTTGCTTTCGTTTCTCTTCTCGTCTAAATGCTATATGACAGGATTGAAGCTCACTTACCTATCGTCCCCCCGGTTGCCTGTCGACTCTAGTTAACCAGAGGTGATTGAACATTGTCTATCTTCCCTTTGACGAAATAATCCTTCCTCGGTCGCGGAGAGGCATCGACTGTTATCTCATTCTGGTCAATCACACTCCCACGCATCTTTCTTCCCCTTTCTTCTCTCTTCTCTCTTGTTAGAGGGTGACGGTGTCAACAAACAATGCATTTGCCAAGTGGCTGCTTATGTTTGCTCCTCTAGCTCCTCTAGACTCCTGTATTGTCCCTAGGTGTGGGTGGGCTTCCTAACCCTAATGTCTAATGTGGAAGTAATAGCCGACCTTTGAGTTCAGCTCATGCAAGGGGGTGAGTCACACCACACTGTACCAGACCACAATATGCCACCCCAGAAGCCAGCCAGGCCAGGCCTTGGGTCACGTATATATCGAGGCAGTCTATCCTTTGCAATCACTGGTATCGACGGATCAAAGGGGATTTTCCAACTTATCAGAGTTTCTTTGGTTGTCTTTTTACTCTGACTTGTCTCGTCGCGATGAGTGAGTTAATGGACAAGGTTGGTTGGTAATGGGGGTGGTTGGTTGGTGATCCCGCTTAGCCCTCACCTCCCTAGCCCCCCACTCATTCACAGCTTAAAGCTCCCATGGGTTGCTTGTTACTGTACCGGTATCACCCTTGCAGTCTCAGCTTTCACAGGCACATACGTACGGACACTGTCCACAGTGCAGAGCACAGAGCACCTTGACAAATATGCAGCACCTACGTACCTACGCAAAGCTGCATAATTACTCATCACAGCTAATTCACGTTCCCTCCGGTGAGCTCCGCTGGCCCTGCCTGGCAATGCCTTGAAACAGGGCCTTCGCGTTAGTGCACGGGAGGCAGCAGAAGTGCAGTGCACCACCAGCATGTCTCCAGCCCAGATCAACCCCGCCCAAGATGCGCGGGACCAACAGGCGACACTTGCCTTAGCAGGCGGCCATACAGACGTCCGCCTTTAGCTGTTAGTGTCAACGCCCAGACCGTGTATCTCTCGACAAGTCGAAAGTCACCGACAAGATAGTTACCTCTGCTCGACGTCGGCCAGTCTTCACCCGTTTACCTGGTCAACTGTATTACAAACGGCGTCTTCACCCGTTTTCCAAGCAGAAGTGAGTGAGACCAGAGGCCTGCCCGACTTCAACATGTTTGCTCGACGCCTACAAGAAGTCCCACTGCCGCTAGCTTGCCTGCTTCTTCTTCTTGTCTTCTTCATCACAACCTTCTTCAACGCACGACCAACCCATCTTCCACTGAGCTTTCACACCAAGCACTCCCACCATGGCATCCGCCAAGAAGCGCAAGACTCCCGCCTCGGTGCCCCAGGAAGCGCAGCCCGGATCTTCACAGCGCACGTCCAAGACCCGCTCTGGCACACTTGCAGCAACGGCCAAGGCACAGGAGAAGAGCGCTCAGGCAGAAGAGCGAGCCAGCGGGACGAAGGACGCCGCCCACAAGGCCAAGCAAGTGGCGAAGACCTCGGCTCCAACTCGTGCTGGGGAAGAGTGGGACCTCGACGCAGAAGGTGAAGATGTCCAAGAAGAACTACCCTTGCCCGCCAACGATGCAGACGTCAGCAACCATCTGGACAGTGCATACAAATCCAAAATCCTCTACAGCACTAACGGGAAAGTCATCTACCATCCCAGAACGCACATCATCAAGCAAGTCAGCTCCAAATGAATTCATGTTGACAGCCTCTGACGAGAACAACTAGCAAGGTTGTGTGCGAGAAGTGCATGGGGCGCTTGAAGAAGTTCCCCGACCATGTGTGTTGCAAGGACCCGGCCATCAGCTCGGACAAGTGCACGTGGTGTCAGATCTCGGCATGTCCCTGCGCGGCGGTGCGTCCCTTGTGATCTTCACACCACTGAGCCTGGAGCTAACTTGGAATAGGTCGTCGATGAAGCCCTGGCCAGGTCGATTGTTGTGCTTGGCCAGGCTCGTGTCAAAGACATCGAAGAGCATGGCGAGGACTCGGATGAGGTCAAGCTGGTAAGTGCTCAGGGTGTCATTGTTCAGTAGGCGGTCTAATGGATCAGGCGGACAGAGTCATTCTGGAAACCGCCGTCCAGGCTCTGAAGAACCAGAAGGCCGCGAAAGACGGCGAGCCGGTGAAGCGTGACTCCAATAAGAAGGCATCACCTGGTGTGCAGCATCTTCTGGGCGCGGACACGGTCACCACCCAGCGCATGGATGCCATGGAGAAGAGTTTCGACGTTAGACTTGCCAATATCGAGGACACCATGGCCGGGATAGCTGAGACCCTGAAACTTATGACGCAGTCGTCTCAGAAGAAATAGAACAGAGACATTCGCTCTGAGGATGAAGAGGTGAGCGGGAGCTCGGATCGAGACGTCACCGAGATTGGTATTTTGTGACGAGAATTCGGGAGGGCGTTTGCATTCTTGAGAAACACACTGAGAAATTCAGAATAGATCTTTAACATCAACATGGTTGTTTACTTGTTACTTGTGCATGGTGGCTCCAGACCGCTGGTGACTGGTTGACGTTGATACAATGGTAGCTCGATTGACGCGCAGCTGTGAGGCCTGGCGGTGAGATCCCAAAGCGATCGTGAAATGAACAACCAACTCAGATCTTGGCGATCCATCTTGTGAGTGCCTGATCGCCATCTGCTAGCTCTGGAATGCTCCTATCATGCTGGTATAAGGTGCGGTGCGGTGCGTGACGTGGACCCATGTCAGCCTTTACTTCGATATATAGATTCATCCCGCAAAGATCGGTCCTGCTAACGGCGCGAACGGCTCGGGCCTTGCCGTGAGTATTCCCCGGAATTGTTCAGCACTCGCCACTCTCAAGGGCTTTGACACGCTAACCAATAATACACATATACCAGGGTTAGGTTGTGCAGTAGCAGCAGATCGCGATTCTGTAGCGGGTCTCAGTCCAGCTTAGTTCGAGGTTACCTCGGCTAGAGGTCTTGAAGCACTAGGAACGCTCAGACCGTTATGGCTGCTGTGGCTGTTAGTAGAAGCTCTCCAAGACAACAAGCCTCAATTATATTCGACCTTCCCACGAGCTCAACACCACGCCTACTCCTTTGCCAATATATCACCGACACAATACTATCTTCGAGATGGTGTTTTGAAGCGCTTTGTCCTCCTAGCAGATCATCATGCATTCAAGCTATCTTGTGCAATGCACTGATACTGCATTATTCCAGGGCGAGATATCAGTCCTATATGCAGCTTCCCGTCACCCAGGCTCGGACAGTGCAAGCACGGCCAATCTATATAACCACACTCCTCGCCGTATTTCTGTTTCTTCAATCTTCTCTCTTACACCTTCCTCCTCTTTGCAAGTCTTTAAATATTCGTACCGCATACCACCACCCTACCTCCGACGCCGCAACCATGTCGAGGCAGACGAAGAAGCCCACCTTCTTCGATAAGAGCAGCGAAAAGGTTTCGACTATTTTTATATTTTACCAGCAACACGACTTGCTGACTCTCTCAGTCGGCCTCAGCTTCTAAGCCCAGGCATATCATCAACTTTGATGACCTGGATGAGCTCAGGGTGCTGATTCGGTTTAAACCAAATCTTCCTTGTGATGAGAAACCATTATATAGCAAGAATTCAAACATGCCTAAAGACTACATAGACAACCATGGGATGAGACTAGCTCATGCAGAGCTCTACTCACGACTATTCTCAAAGATCAAGCCTTGAAGCTATCTGTTGTCATCCAGTTGTTAATTCCCAAGAAGGATTGCCATAGTCTCGTGACGAAACGATGTTGGCCTCTTGGAATCTTACCGTAAGAAGTTTTTCAGCCACAAGCTAGCCGTACAGCCCCGGTCTAGAGGCTACCAAGCAAACATCATCTTCGGACTTGTCATTTCAAACGACAAAGCCCTGAGAACACCATGGCTGTTCTGGATTGACTTGGATGACGATGAGGACCCTTGGTCCCAACGCCACTATGATAAGGTTACACATGTCGACCAGATCAAGTTTTTGCATCAGATAATTTCTTGAATCTTTTCAACACACGCTCGGAGTTCTTTCTCATGTTTCTTGTGACTCAAAGTTCTTCCATACTGTCAACTTAGTCCACACCCAGTTCGTCCTCGTCAAATATCTTACCAGCCCATTGTCCTGCTCACCTCGATTACCATGCCGCCACAAACACGAAGACAGTCCTATATCGCATCTCTGCCTACACCGCCCGGGATGTTCCCCCAATTCTGACGGCTTTATCTTGAGCTTCAAAGGATGATCTGGGAGCTTACCTTCCCCGGCCCAAAAGTCCACTCCGTAAAGGGTCTCTCAACGTCTCTGCTTGCGAACGATGGACAACACGACCCTTTCTTGAGATCTTAGCCCTTGCCTGTTGCCTTAAGTGTGACGTATCAGTTACGCTCCGTGGCCAGCCTACACATGAGGAGATTCTATCTCGATACTACGCCAGTCACTTAAAATCATGACGCCTCTCCCTATGGCTACTGTTACCCAGCGGCAGATATCATGCACCTAGAGAACTGTTTAAAGCACTGTGAACCTCGTAGACTTGGTCGGGTCCCCTTTTTAACCAGTTCGTTCTGTATCCAAGCCCACCACCGTATCCTCTAGGACCCGCACTTGCTTCCTGACATCAACAACCTCACATCCACATCAGAGAATATACAAACCTCATTCAAGTACCGATTTAGGATCTGCTGGGCTTCGCTGTGCGTACATACTGCCGGACGAAGTTGCCGGTTGGGAACCCCTCGATGGAAAAGTAGCGCCCTCGAATATGTCGTACAGGCAACTTCAAGAATAAACTCAAGCGCTGGAAGTACGATGCCACACGACAAATCATTACAGCAGAAGGAAATACACCCAAGATCAAAGCAAGTAGCATGCCTCTAGTATGTCAGTGTCCTGGTGGAAAGGTTAGAATAGAAAGCAAGGTGAGATTTCAAGAGGTCAAGAAAACAAAGGAAGCCCAGAAAGCAAGACTTGCAGCGTGGCTCAAGGCTCAAGCCTAATAGAAAAGAAATCAAGAGATTGTGAGAAGAGCAAAGCAATGGCGGGAATTTTGAGCAGGCCGTACTGAGGAGGCCTGTATTAGGAAGAAGACTAGACGAAAGACTACGCGTGCTCCTGCAGCGGCTGATGGATGGGAACGGTGGCTTTATCTCATTTTAGCATGCTTGACTAAGGTCTACTGGACTTTTGCTTTGTTGTTCCACGAAAAAAGATTTCGGTTTATGTCTGAGAACTAGGTTTCCCACTTCTGGTGTTATTCCCCTGACCTTTTATCTATACCATCGATGTTCCACGAGGCCTGAGCATATGTTAATCCATTCTATACATATACATTCTCGACTGAGATGACGCCAAGGTCTTCCTGAACTCCAGACGAAACCTCTCAAAAGCCAGCATCGTGGTAGTCACCATTCGCTACTAATTCTATTTCTGTTTCAAGATATATCCAATGGGGAGGAAAAGCACAGATAAATATTGATTAGAAGCAGGAAACTGGTTGAGGTTGGTCCTGATTCGTAGCTACGACCTCTGGCGGCGTCTAGCGGTGATACTTGATGCTTTCCCATTCATAGGCACCATATCTCGACCCATGGCAAGTGTTTAGCTAGGTTACGGTGGGTCTTTAGTTTAACCCCCCTACGTTAGAAGCATGGTCAAAAGCTAAGGCGTACACGAGACATGAGGTGATGCCACCTGAGGTTTACGCTAAACAAACCTAAAGAACGACGGGAATGAGACAGTGGTACATGATTGATACCGCTCATGCGGTTATTGCGTCTGTTACAACTTTGGACAGGTAGCTAAGGCTGTATGGGTTTGTGTTCATCAGCGTTTAGCGGGCTGTTCTCAGACTCACTAAGGTTCACGCGAAGCGGCGCTTATTGTTCTGATGGACCCTGCTTGGGCCCTCTATCATTTCCCATAGTCACAGCCACGCCAGATATTCCCGGCAGTCGTCTCATTTAAGCACCACTGATATTGACCGTGGGGTAATGGTCTAGGGGATCCGAACGATTCGAGTCGCACAGTTAGATGATATGTGAGCATTAAAATAACGATTCTTTGGGTCATGTACTAAGAGATGCCCACATCGAGATTGGGCTTTAGTTTCTTAACCTGTATCATCCAGAACACCAAGTAAAATAGTTGGGTCTGGTTGATATTCGACTTTTGCTTCTTTCGTAATTTGCTTGCTCGTAGATCTTGACCATGCGGTTGTGCCAGCCTTACTCTAGGGCAACACGTGCTAACAGGAACAACGTTTCTATGTTTCCACGGGCTGACTACGTTACCGATTGATAACCTTTGGGAAATAACGGGGCCCATAAGCAGCCGAAATCCCAGTGGAAGAATAGAATTGTGGATTCGGCCGGGCCTAACCTAGCTTCAACCTTGAACTCTGTGGCAAGTTCTTTAGGGTATGTCAGTACCTGGTTGACAATAGTACTTGGTCAAACATTGATCTTCTTAACCGGCTTAAGAAGCGGCTATGAGACCAAGGAGTAATAGAGTTATCATAAATTCGTGATGACCTAATGGCCAACCAAGAAACAGAGTTGCTAAAACATTGGTAACCAGCAAGATGCACACATTTCTGATGGCCAAAAAGTGACATGGAGCTTGGCCAATGGGAGGGTAAGCTAGTGTAAGATGATGCAGGCGGATAAGAATCATTCAAAGGCTCGGTAGAGTTTCAAACAGGTGATAAATTGGATATCGGCATCCCGTTTCACACCAATCTGGCAGTCTGGCGTACAAGGCAGTAAGACTGCGCACAGACACAAGCTTGTAGTCCGAAGCTCAATGCGATGACCGTGCATTGAACATTGGCTATAGCCTATATCCAGGTTGGCGAGTAGGTACAGGCTCATCGCTTATAGATATACCACTCGCCAGTATGATACATCGGCCGCAAGCCAAGATTTAGTGACCATGCGCGTGCGTGTCAGACAACTCATCACCGCCAGTGAAATAGACAAGATTTATCCCGGCTCTGATAGAGCTATTGGTAGGCTGTTGGCCATATCGTCGAGGGATTGTGACGGAAATAACACTGCAGAATACATAATGATGGATGATACCCTCGCCTAGTTGCTTCTCGTCAGATCAAGAGAAGCGCAACCTGTGGATCTGGCCCCTTCTTATTCCGAATCTTTCCTCCCCACAATCTGAAAACAATCTCATGAAGAAGTGGCGATGGCTATGTCGACATACTGATAGTGAGCTATGAAAACAGTTTCATGTCCAAGCTTTCCCACGACTATATCGTCAATTTTGGAGCGCTTAAGGAAGGTCTATGTGATTTGACATTTGATCGACCCAGTAACGGCAATGCCGCAGGCTGGGGCTCAGTTGTTGGCCATTTGAAGGCCCAGGTGGGGGACTTAAATGGGAGGGATGCTTTTACGAATTAGGTCGTAGCTTGTTATAGTGCCAACAGCACTACCGCCCTTCTCGCTCCTGTTGTTACTTGCACAACTCTATAGGGACCTTGTCAAGGGCCGGTGGGGGCTGCGACAGAAAAATGCATTGGTATGTGTGTATTCAAGCCCTTAGGGGCGGGAGCTAGCCCTAATTCTCGCTCGAGGCATTGCTGCTGCCTCTTCGTCTCTTCTTTTGACTTGTAGTGGATGGAAAGTAGCCGGTGCTGGCGTGGCGGGTAGACCAAGGCGAGCTGGTAGTTACATCGGCGGCAGAGAGCACACCGCTTGTTGATCAATAGTCCAGCTAGGGAAACTGTCGAGCGAGTCGTAAGAGTAACATCTCTGGGTCTAATTCAGCTTCATATCTTGCACGGGAGTGTTCATCACCTTTTTGGGAGCCATTCTTATCTGACCTTGGTGCTCAGAATTATCCTCCTCACGTTGAGGCCAGCCGGACCCCTGTGCAACAACCTGAGTAACCTGATATTGGTCAACTCATATCTCCCGCTGCGGATAGGGGTACTCTCGTATACGATTCCAACTCCGGCCTCTGTTATTCTCATGCGGAATGGCTTTTCTCGACCGGCGCCCAAGGCTTGTGCATGAGTGACCAAAACGTCGATGTCGTCGATTAAAATTTGAGTCCCTGCCCATGGAATGCCCCCTGTGACAACGAATTACGCATGTTTCTCATGGCCGAACTGAATCGAAGTATAGTGATTGAAGCTATTGCTTCGACTGTACTTTGAGATGGGGTGTAGATGTAATACTTTCTATTCTGTCTTGTGGCTGTGGCTTATGGTTTGTTGTGAGCCAGCTGGGCTGGGCTAGGTATTTAACGGAAGGGAAACTGATGAAGGGTGTTCCGGTTGGAAACAGCTTTCGGGGTAAGCTTCGGCCCCAGACGCAAGTTCTATGTTCTGGCACGATTTATAATTATCCAAAACTCAAGTCTGCAAAGAAGCCGCAGCCGGTGGTGATCTTGATTAAGTCCATGGCTTCTGTAGGGCTCAGATATCTAACCGGCTGTGCCCGGTCGACGCGCTGCCCACTCAGGCGCTAGGGGCTTTGGGGTGGAGGTCATCTCTCAAATCGTATTCACAAGTTCAATCAGTAGTGGTCTTCGAAAGATTTACCCAAGTCGTGGTCGCAAGGAGAGGATGAAGATCGTGACCTAGGGTAATGGTCAAAGATGGAGTGAAAAGAACGAGAGGTAGCATGACGATGGTCATCAAGTCGATGATGCCGTTATGAGGAGGTTGTCGACATGTTTATCGCAACGAGAGGTGGTTCGGTAAGCAGTCAATTCAAGATAAGTATAATCAGTTAAGAGAGTGCATCATAGTGCCATAAGGGAATGCTATGTCATTGAGGGCAGATGATCGAGATCTGTCTATCACAGCCTCTCGCAACGACTTTGCCCTCCTGGCCACAGTGGCTTCCGAGATATCAGGAGTTAAGATGGACAGCCCAAGATGTCTCGCCACGGCTTCGCTTTCACCTTAACCGTCCGTCATGTCAGCTCCATTAACAGCCACAAAACATTATTATCTCAATCCTTATTTACTCTTATAAACCCACCGACCCGCTTGCAGAAGGAGGGACGAGGTGTTTTTGCAGTTGAGATGTTTGTCACGGAGAACAACGACATTCTCGTCAACGAGATCGCACCGCGACCTCACAATTCTGGTCACCTTACCATCGAAGCCGTGCCCTACATGTAAGTAGTAGTGAATTGAGCGTCTGACTACCGTATAACTATGGCCGCTTATTTGTTCGTCGTTTTATCGTCACCTCCAAGATTTATATTTCCAGCACTCACCACCAAGGCATGCGGACGGCTTCGCTGGTTGAGAATGAAACGACCATTGGGTTCCCAACCAAGATTTTCAAAAACCAAGCCAACACCACCAACCTTACAAGTCCGAACAAGCTTGCAGCAGATCTGGTTTTTAACCTAACGACCTATCGACAGATCTCGGCAAACAAGCCATCTTTTAGCTAGATGAGTAGTCTTTCCCATAATCCAGCGGCCGTCTCTCGCTTTCTGCCACAATGCTTCAACTCGCGCGACGTCTTTTTTACATTCGCGAATCAGTCACCGCTCACGTACATGCATGAGGGCACTCTTCTTGATCAGACCAGCTGCCGAGGAAATTCACTGTGGATGCAGTTCCATTCCTTTCCGCCCTCGAGCAAAAGCCTCTATTTCGAATTGATCAAAATTGTTAGACAATTTACGAAAGCTCTCGGCCATACTCTCCTCGTGGATGGTGTCATGCTCGGCAAGGATTACTAGTGTCACGACATTCGTTGAGACGATATCACCTGTTAGAGTCGGGACGGAGGGGAAATCGCAGGGTCCGTACGTCGACATGATGGGATCAATCTTTTGGACATGGCGAAATACTCAAAGACGAAGTTTCCCACCTATCACAACAAGGGATTGCAGCCAGCGTCACTCAACGCCTCGAAATTGTTCTAAGGATTTGCGACCGAGCCAGGCGAGGATGAAGCTTGCCCTTGGCATGCTTCCAACGAGGCTCATCGATAGAGCGGCGAGACGATGGTCACTTTCGATCATCATTCGACCACGCTTCCAACAATAAGAGGCAACCAAAGTCTCGTCGCGAATCACAAGGCAAACAATATCAAAATCAGGAATGGTGAAATTGCTACTTCTGTGCCCGGAAAGCCTACCAAGCCTGCGCAGCACCCGACCAGTGGCTCTTTCGCAAAGACGAGGACTGCTTCACTATCACAGCGCAGACCGACAGGAGACGAACCTGGTTATAATTGTCCCGAGAACAGATCCGCTTATTAGCCCGGTGCAAACTGGGCCGTCGCAGATTCTGGAACATCCTCGACATTCCCACATTTATCACCGCGGCATATCAATCTCATCATCTTGGGTGAAGCTGCACCTATCAGAATATCCTTCCATCCAGCTCGATAATGTGTTCTTGGTAACAGAGTCGCTCAAGTTTATGTGGTTATTATCATCTGCCTGTATGACGCTAACTTTGAGGACCCAGGCACAAGAGCCCACCAACCGTAATTAGGTCTTAATATTATGATAGAAGCACGATATTGAAACCAACATCTGTAATCGACCGCGAAAGACTGACATCACTAACCCTTAGGACCCCGAAGAGCTACAGTCTCTTGCCACATCGTGCGTCCCACGAACATACTATATTTAAAACCAATATGTCAATAACCTTATATGATATTGATTTTTTAACCCCTCTTTAAGACTATATAATCCCCCGAAATCTTTAATTAATTTACTCTTTTAGCTAGGTTAACCTCTTTAGTATAAATAAAGCCCCCTAAGTTACTTTCTAACTTATTATTAGTCAGCTTAGTATAGCCTTTACTAGAACCCTATTAATACCTTTATTTAAGCTTTATTTCTTTTTAACCTAGTAATTTTATTATATTATTAGTTAAATTTTTTTTTTAAAAAGTTTTTTTTAGCTTTTTTTTTAAAGTAGTAAATAAAAAGCTTAACTACCTTATAAGCTAGCTAGTTATTTAAGGTGCTTATAAAAGTATTATAACTAAAAAGGGCTAGTTTTATAT
>JABCKB010000485.1:0-24968 GCA_013184455.1 Fusarium continuum
TTATAGTTTATATAAAGTTATAGGTTAATTAACCCCCTCTCCAGAGGAGAGGGGGTCAGTATTACTTGCTTACTTAGACCGGCGGGTATATAAGTTATGGCATTTAGGTAATAAAACGGACGCAGTTCGCGATCTGTACAGTACAGTACTCTTTACAGACAGTAGCAAGGCCAGCAGTTGCAGATGTGCAGCCATTTATGTGAATGCATGGATAAGTTAGCGCCCACCATGTTTCCATCTTTGGCAATGCCCATCTCCTACAACGTTAAAGAGTTGCGGCATCCTACGTCAGTCTCTCGCCTCTCTTCAAGCCCCCTCTATTATCCCATTCGTCGCCTGTCTGGATCTTGAAAATGGCCTACCTCACCAGCTGCACATCAAACACGAGTTGACGGGCTGCGCCTCATCCAGTCCCGAGCCGTAACTGCACTTATCAGGCGAGGTACCCTGCTGATCAGTGTTTCATCTTTTTGCCATCTCAGTGAAGATACAAGAATAGCAATAACTGCCATGCTTATCTGTTTCGTCTCAGTCAGCTGGGGCAGCGAAACATAGCAACTACGTAGTGAGTTGTTGACGAGCTGGTCTTTGGATCGATACGATCTGGAGGGATGATGAAGCGGGGTAGTGTTCACATGAGCAAAATAATGTAGTAGTTATACGTGTAAAGCTTCTAGTAGTCAACAAGAATAACCATGGGCAATTCAGGTTATGCCGTATCAGATAACCGTCTAAGTAATCAATACACCCCTTCAACTTGAGGCAAGAGAGGTAGAACATGATGGAATGAGTTGGGCAGTTTAGCCGGTTCTGGTCCTTGGAGTAAGCTTGAATAGTTAGAACAGACTACTTAATATCTCATTTACTTGTTGATAAACCGACTGAGTGTGTAGCGTGGTGTTTTGAAGCTCAACTCCACCATCAGGGATGGATCACATGGATGGATACCTAGTAGCTACGTCAGAAGCATTCACCAAAAACAGACAGGACCTGACCAAACCGAGCAGTCGAACGAAAATTACACCAGACAATTAGAGAAAAAAAAAACTAATTGTTAGAAAGGTATTATCTACATTTAAATATATCGTCACTCAAGCAAACACTCAGAGCTCTCAATCGTTGTGGTTCCTCATCTAAAGCTTAGCCTTAGCCAATCTGGGGTAAAACGATAATGCGATCCCGCCGATAAGCCCAACTCGCCGACTCCCGAGCTGTTTGCTCTGCTTATCTCAAAATTTCAGTCTCCAGGTCCAAACCAACAACGTCAACCCACCACGACAGCCTTCTAATACCGAATCTATCAACCACATTACTCTTCCAAACCGCCAAAATGGACATGTATGTTTCCATGTACTAAATCGCTTCAGACCGGTTACAATACTAATCAGGGTTCCCCCAATTGCAGGCTATCCGCCGCCGAGCAGCGCACTCTTGAGCAGCGCATGCAGAAGCGCCAGGTCAAGGAGTTTATGGGTGTACGTACTCCCTTCGAAACAAGCGTCTCGATCGAAGCAACACTGACAAATCTACCAAACAGGCTTTCGGCGGCCTCGTTGAGCACTGCTTCATGTCCTGCGTCGATGACTTCACCTCCAAGGCCATCTCCTCTCGAGAAAGCGGCTGCATCAACCGCTGCGTCCAGAAGTGGATGGCCTCGCAGCAGCGCATCAGCGACCGCTTCCAGGAGCACAACGCCCAGCTCACAGCTCAGATGAACAAATAAGCGCGACACATTCGAAGTAAAACCCGGCGTGTATGAATAGAAAGAAAGAAAGAAGGGATGACATGAGAAAACCCGGCATGAAAAGCTGCTCTGTGTGGCGTCAGATATGTACTCGGGAAGGCGATTTTCCATGATATCGAATCGGACCGAGTGTTGCCAACGACGATGATATAACGCGGGGCATGTTGTTGTAGTACTAAACTAAAGCTGTACTTGTATAATATCTTGGGCTGTAGACATGAGGCAGCTGGGCTTGGTCGGCCTTCTGGAATGAATATTTAACCCATTTTCTGCTCAGCTGTCACAACAATGGCGTGCATCAAAAACATACCATTATGAATCGGTAGGCCGTCTAACTACTGTTGGTCGTTGTTTACCAAGTAATCAAGCAATACTCTCTTATGCCTTTCCACAATGCACACGGCCTATTTCCAACGCCTTGACCAAAGATACTAGTACTATACATTTCGGTAATAATCGCTCTTTTCCTTCTCTAAATCCCCCTAGTCACATTCAACTCTCTGCCTCCTCACTCAGTACGTCCCGAATAGCGTCAAGCTGAGCCACCGCCTTCTCTTCCAAAAGACTATCAAATGTTCCAGTGGCGGGCTTGATACCACGCCAGTCCATTTCACGCTGTCCCAAGGGCATGAGTCGCTCCTTCAACAGCTTCTTCGTACTCAGCCAAAAGTCAACATTCTCTAAAAGGTTTGCTGAGTCCCACTCAACATCAGGAATGTCCCGGTTGTTGTTCACTCGAAGAGCAGCAAGCACTCTTGTGAGGAGGGCAAGAGAGTGTACTTCTGAAATAGCCACCAACGTCAGATAGTGCGGTGACGCCCGTGACTGGGTACGACTGGCTCCAGGTGCTTCAAAGCGATCCACGCTTGCTTCCAGCAGATGGGGGAACTGGTTGAGAACATAGGCGACTTCAGGAGCAACCGTGGCACCTAGAGCCGTGAGCAAGTTCAGCATCAAAGGCAACAGTCCCTTAGCCCATGTGCCGTAGCAGCGTTGTACCACAGGAGAATCCGAGTAAGGAGAGACGTTAGACTTGAGCATGAACTTTGTTAGGTTTGCGGATAGGATGTTGCTCAGAATTCCGTCGCAGGCCATCTGCTCGGCAATCAATGGCAGAGTTGAGAGCTCTAATAAGAAGAGCATGCTCAGCTCGCCATAGATAGGGTCGCCTTGATCCGCCAGCCTATCCGCCCACGAGTAGAGCGATGTTGCGGCGTGGAGAGCATGGTGCTCTGCCATGATGTTGAGGACCTGAGTTTGAGACTGATCCATGTTGGGCAGACTCAGACAAGCTTGGAGGATGGCTGTCAACAATGCAAGATCCTCTGGCGACACGCTAGTCTCGTTGTCGTGAATTAAGCTGACCAAGGCGCGGAATCCTCTCCCCACAACACGGTCTAGAACATTAAGCACAGTTTGTGTGACTGTTACTGTAGTTCCCTCAAAGTTGTCTCGAGATTCAGCTGCCTTCTTCCCGCTGGTGTGATAAGCACGCAGCGTAACAAAGAGGGCCTTTAACAGAGTACGGTAGTACGAGATGGAGTCAGGTCCCCAGGGCTCTTCAACTCCGTTCATGGTGCCAACAAGAGTCGAGAGAAGCTGATTGATATCCTTCACTGGTACGGAAGATCTGACGAGGCGTTGGATCAACACCAGCGAGAGGCTTGCCCGAGATTCGACAAGCTTAAGGAAAATATGCTCGGGTCCAGGAATTCCTTGATTAGCGTTCAAACACTGCTGAGCAACTTGCAACATTTGCTTCTCGACAGTGTCGTTCATGGGCAGGCATGTAGAAAGCTCTACAAGGAGAAACTCCCAAGCATGGAAAAGAGCCTGGTAATCAATTAGATGCAGTTAATGTAAATGAAAGGTATCAACTTACGAGTTGAGCGTCTACTAGAGAAAGGTTAGTGTTCGCTCGCTCCATCTCCGACTTGAACCCATCGTCCTTCCGGCCCTTCCAACCTGGATCAAACCGAAGCATCTCGTCAGCGCGTTCCAGGTCATAGTAGTAGCTCTTGCCAAGTTCTCGCGGCTTCAGGGCGGTACGCTTGAAGTAGTCCACGGGACAGTCGGAATACTTGTTTGAAAAGTTCCTGGCAAAGTTGTTATGCAGCGACTTGTTATAACCTCCGACTTCGACTCCATCACGCAAGTAATAGTCAAGATCGCTGACGAGATTCTTCGCCAAGGCACCTGAGTTGCCTAGATGTCGCGAATGGTAAAGTTGCATAGCAAATGTCTCGGCGATGTAGGCGGCCAATCTTGCCTCGAAGCCAGCGCGAACAGCATCAGTCTTGGCAGTAATGCTGGACGACTTTAGATCCCGGACATATGCTCTGAGGCCATCAAGATAAGCTGTATCTTTCTGGAGTGTGAACACGGTCCAGGGCCAAAAGTTCTGGGCTGAAGCAACAAAGTCCAGGATAACCAAGGCTTCGCTCACTTCCAGGTCCTTCAGCTTCCCGAGCTTGGCGAGACCAGTTGCGAATACCGAGTTGGAAGAAACATCGGTTTTCTTCTTGTCCTTCTTCATCGCCTCTCTTGGGGTTTGCCCTGTGAGAAGGCAATTGGACATCCACTGTTGTCGATTCCTCAGTATAGCCGAGAAGAATTTCCACGTTGCCTTGACCTCGCCTCGTAGTTCGAAGGGTTTACCCAGGGTCGACAGGAGTTGTAGGAAAGACTTGGATATCTGGGGTCCCAAATATCCGAGTAGCGAAGGGGGCTCGCTTGAAGATTTGCCAGCATTCACGACCAAAGACTCCAATAGCCACATGGTAGGTCTGCGGAAGTGATCAGACGCCGCACACAGACGTGCAAGTAAGGTAGAGCTCTTGAAAAGATAGGTCTCGATCATGCTTGAAGATTGTTCGAGATAATTGGCGACTCGCAAGAGTGTTGCTGAGAGTTCAAGCACAGAACCCAGTTGCGCCTGTATCATCTCCGCGCGTCTTGGGTAGAGTGTGCTGTCGGTAGTTGTAAAAGCTGTAATTAGGGATGATAGGAGAGGCTGGAACCGCAGTGATCCGGTTGACGGTGAAACAAAACAGTCGATAACATAGGCAGCGGCAGGTCGAAGACAAGAAGTCAGATTCTCAGAGGTTGAAGAATCTCCAAGGCTATAACTGTACAAGATCACCTTGTGTAAGATTGGCACAACATCTCTGAGGACAGAGGACCGGCATGTGTCAGACGCAAATCTCCAGGTAGACGTGTTCTCAAAAATATCAACTCCTGCTTGGGCAATCGAATAGCTAACCTTTGCTAACACTTTATCCGCTGTACCAAGCCAGGGGTTCAGGTCCAACCTGTTTCTGCCGGTAGTCTGAATACCAGCTCGACGCTGCACAGCTGAAGTCATCGCGGTATCAATAAGGTTGGAGAATAGGCGTAGGCAAGATGACAAGAAGTCCAACCTCTCCTGAACCAGGTCGAGGCTTCCAACGACCTTAGTAAGTTTACCGGCTCTGGACTCGGAGCTCAGTAGTTCGCACCGAGAAAGATAGGACCACACTCTGCTGGGGTATATCGGCAGAATGGCGTCCAAGAATTGTATGCAAGAGTTGAGAATGGTCACAACAACATCCTCGCTCTCTGCTAGGTCAACCTGCATATAGTAGTCCATTGTCTCACAGACTACCGTCAAAAGGTCCCTTCCGCTGCCCGCATCAATGTGCTTCTTCGCCTCCAGAAGAATATCGTTATCTGAAAGCACTAAGGTCCCAGCGGATTCTTCCTTTGTAGCAGTCAAGTAGTCCATACGAATGAGTGTTGCAAAAAGGGAAATGACCTCGGCCGTTTCCTCGGGCTGGAGCATTCCAAGCTCAGACTGATAGCCTTCCTTCATCAAGTTGATTTCCAGTCTTCGGCCCAGGAGTGAGATTGTTGAGTGAGGATACTCCATGGAGACAACCCTTCCCGTATCCGTAACAAATCGTCCATATGTACCTGCAGGTATTCGGTATGCATCATCCTCGATGCGCCGTCCTCGCCACGAAGGAGATAACGAGATGATGGGGATGTCTTGTAGCAGGCAGAACGTGTTGGTATTCTCGTCTTCTTGCGCGAGCTCATATTCTTGAAAGGTTTCGGGGAGTACGAATGTCAGTGTAGGTGTTACGCGAAGAAGGTTGAGAATCATCTGAGACCGTTCACTGTCGTGGAGGCTAGTGGCGCTCGCCAACGTCCGGCAGAGTGTGATAAACGGAAGGAATTCGTAGGGATATCTGTCGAGAGCTTGCTGGAAGAAGAACTCCAAAGCAAGATCGTCATTAAGCATAGATGCAAGAACATCCTGCTTTTCCGAAAGGTTTTCCTTGTTAGAAAGGTCCCAGTAGTTTCGGCCTGCACTTAGTACGGAAAGCAACGAGCTCACTGGTTCAGACTGGTAACCAACAATCGGATAGGAAACTTTGAGAAGCTCCAGAAAGACATTGCGAAGGCGAGAACTGAGTAGAGGTGTCATGCTACCCTCATCCGAGGGGCCGAGACCCGATGCCATGGTAGATATGACATCGAAAACACGCCCCTGAGCTGTGACAGCTGACGCAAGCTGCTCAACCACAACAAGGTCCTTAGAAGCAGTCGAATTCTCGAGAAAGCCGTCAAATTTCGAGGATTCGATAGAAAATATACTACCCGCCGAGTTGCGCCTCGCAACTGGGCGGATCACGCCTCCCGCCTCAAACGTTTCTCGTGCATTCTGCTGCAGAAGGTTATCTCGTTTCTCTGTTCTGCTCTGATAAGAAACGTTCATGCGGTGAAGAAGTAGTGTCCACGCGAAAATGACAGGTGAAGCGCTTTCGCAGTCGGCTTCTGCCGCGTTCAGCACACTCTTATGGACCTGTTCGAGAACATCGGATGAGAGGAGGTATGTGTCATAGGCAGTATCTGCTCGAGTCGCATCCTCTTCTCTCTCCGAGAGATAGGTCAATGAACGGGCTGGCTTGAGCATAATCAGAGACACGGCAACTGACAATGTCTTGAGAGGCAAAACCAAAGGAGCAATGCTCTCGTGGATCTAGTAGTAAAGTTAGTGCAAGTCAGGCAGATAGCTGATTTGTACATACCGGCTGAACAGCGTCAAAGAATATGTATACCTCCATCAGAGAAAACCACTGGTTGACAGCGCTCGATGGCGCGAAGTCATCGCCAAAGCTGTCCACAATCTGAAAGACAACAGACAAGGCATGGACAGCTTCCGTCAGAAGCGTCCTCAACCAGTCCAACTCAACTTCTTCTGTCACCCATTTCTCGTCCGTTACAGCCTTGAGACCCGACTCGATACGGCTCATAGAGTCCGTCAGAATTTGAAGGTAGGTTGGGAGCAGGGGTTCCGCATCGTCTCGCGCAGGCAACTTCAATCGATAGGTCTTGGCTAGATCGAGGTCGACATTGGCGAAGGTAGGTAGTCTCTCGTAAAGTTTAATAGAGTTGGCGTAGTCTGCAGACATCATAAAGTAACGACGCTCGGTAAGGTAAGTGTCGAACAGGCGTCGCTGTCTCGTCTCGGGTTTCTCGAACTCGGCCCAGATCTCCTCAGCATCCAGCGCTGCCGCTGATCCTAGGTCCAACAGAAATCCTGAGCCCTGGCCATTGTTAAGACCAGCAGCTTCCTGCAGATTCTTTGCATCCTGTGACGACAACGGGCCACTCAGATGGCGAGCAGGACGAGACTGGTATTCTATAACAACCACGCGCAGAGCTGCGACTATGTTGATTTTGGCGTTCTTACTGAGCCATTCGGCATCCTTCTTGATCGACTCGATATCGGCTCGTCCATCTGAGTTTGCGGGAACATTGATCGGGGCAGTCTTTGTTTCAAAGTCTTTTTTAGTGGCTTCACTTGCTGGTGCGAAAGTGCTAGCGGGATCCTCGAGAAGACGGTGAACGTAGTCGTCGCTCAAAAACTCGATAACAGCAGAGCTAGTAGTTCTCTGGCCAGAACTATCAGAGAGCGCAGTTGCGATGAGCTTCCAAGAGCTGTGTCGTGAGTCAGCACCATGCTTGTTTGTAAATGTACCTGGGCAGCAGATGGAGAGCTGCAAAGATGCTAGCCAAGACAACACAACTTACAGCAGTACCCGCTCCCCAGTCAGGCATTGTTCTAGGGAGGGGAAGTATATGCGATCGGCCACCGGCGCCATTGCAAAGAGCGTCAAAAGGGCGACAGTGGCATGCGATGCATCACCTTGCGATTAAGGCGGATGCGAAGTTTGATGCTTGTTGACGCGACTGATCGCGATGAGCTCTGGCTGGGTAGGTACAGGTAGGTAGGCAAGGTCAACTTTTTGGAAGCTAGAGAGCTGCAGATGAGCCGAGCTTTAGCCGTGTGTTTAGTGGCGGCAGCTAATCGGACCTTGATCGCTCTGTTACAGAACGAGTGGGCACTGTACGGTGCATTCTTCTTGTGTATGTGAGCACTGTGCGAATTGCGTTCGTGGATTTTACAAAGACGCCTTCACAGCTTCTTTGTTCAACTCAATTCAACCCCAGTGAGTCACCCTTTTTGCAACATCACCGTTCAATCTCGTCAAAAAATCATTCGAAATAGACGAAGAGACGGTCATAAAAGACCTCGTTTTTTTCGTTGTGTTCAAAAATGGGTTCCTCAGATATTATCGATCATTCGCCTCACCAAGCCGATCCCTCACCTCCAGTTCCAACAGCCTCCAACCTTATCCTCATTGACAACTACGACTCTTTCACTTGGAACATTTACCAGTATCTTGTTCTTGCGGGAGCTACGGTGACTGTCTACCGAAATGACAAGGTCACGGTAGATGAATTGATTGCCAAGAAGCCCACTCAGATTATCATCAGTCCCGGACCTGGTCATCCTGAGACTGATTCTGGAGTGAGTCGCGATGTCATCAGACACTTTGCGGGTAAAGTTCCCATCTTTGGTGTTTGTATGGGCCTGTAAGTTTCTGTTCCTTTTCTTAGAAGCGATTTCCTCTGACCTCGTTCTAGCCAGTGCATCTTCAACGTCTATGGTGGAGAGGTCAGCTCAGCCGGCGAGTGGCTCCACGGCAAGACTTCACCTCTGACCCATGATTCTAAGGGTGTGTTTTCTGGTCTCAGCCAGGGTGTACCAGTAACTCGGTATCATTCTCTTGCAGGTACTCATGTTACGTTGCCTCAGGACTTGGAGGTGTCCTCCTGGGTCGCCAAGCCTGATGGCTCCCCTGGTGTCATTCAAGGAGTGCGTCACAAGAAGTACACCATCGAGGGTGTCCAGTTTCACCCTGAGAGTATTCTGACAGAGGGTGGGCGAGCCATGATTGCAAACTTTCTGCGCATGCAGGGAGGTACCTGGGAGGAGAACACTCAATTCCAGAAGTCTGGTTCTGCCACCAGTGGCGACTCGACAGCTCCCAAATATCAGAAGAGCAACAACATCTTGCAGCGAATCTACGCAAGCCGAAAGGTTGCTGTGGATGCTCAGAAGCAGGTTCCTTCTCAGAGATTTGAGGACCTACAAGTTGCCTATGATCTCAATGCCGCCCCTCCCCAGATCCCCTTTGTCAACCGACTGCGACAGTCTCCTTTTGATGTTGCCCTGATGGCTGAGATCAAGCGCGGTTCCCCTTCCAAGGGCATCTTTGCGCTTGACATATCTGCTCCCGCACAGGCTCGAAAGTACGCTTTGGCTGGCGCGAGTGTTATTTCCGTACTTACCGAGCCTGAGTGGTTCAAGGGTAGCATTGAAGATTTGAGAGCTGTTCGACAAGTTTTGGATGGCATGCCCAACCGACCAGCCATTCTACGAAAAGAGTTCATCTTTGACGAGTATCAGATTCTCGAGGCGCGATTAGCCGGCGCTGATACTGTTCTTCTCATTGTCAAAATGCTTGACACCGAGCTTCTGGAGCGGCTATACAACTACTCTCTTCAGTTGGGAATGGAACCTCTTGTTGAAGTTCAAAATGCCGAGGAGATGACTACAGCAGTCAAACTGGGTGCAAAGGTCATTGGTGTGAACAACCGCAACCTGGAAAGCTTTGAGGTCGATCTCAACACCACTGGTCGGCTGCGCAGTATGGTACCAGAAAGCACAATCATCTGCGCGCTCAGTGGTATCAACACTTATGATGATGTTTTGATGAATAAGAAGGACGGTGTCAACGCTGTTCTGGTTGGTGAGGCCATCATGAGGGCACCCGACGCCAGCGTTTTCATCAGCCAACTATGCTCGGGGGCCGAGCCTCCGTCCAAGACGGATGTTGCCTCATCTTTGTACGTCAAGATTTGCGGTACTAGAAGTGCCGAGGCTGCATTAAAGGCTGCCGAGTCGGGGGCGGACTTTGTGGGCATCTGCCTTGTTCCAAGTGCTAAACGATGCATCTCGCACGAGACTGCTCTCGCCATTTCAGAAGCAGTACACTCATACCCTAGCACTCGAAAGTACGAAACCCAAGTGACAGCAGTAGACAATAAAGCAAAGGACTTTTTCGAAGCTGCTGCCCAAAGACTCCGTAACCCCCGACCTCAACTTGTTGGTATTTTTCAGAACCAGTCGTTGAGCGAGGTTCTGGAGAAGCAAAAGCAATACAACCTTGACCTAGTTCAACTCCATGGCGATGAGCCTCTGGAGTGGGCAAGCCTCATTCCTGTACCTGTTGTCCGATGCTTCAAGCCTGGCCAAGTGGGCATTGGCCGTCGAGGATACCACACTATCCCCCTTCTTGACTCTGGCTCTGGCTCCGGCAAGCTTCTTAACGTCGCGAATGTCCAGGCTGTTCTGGAAAACGACCCTGAACTTCGAGTCTTCCTGGCCGGCGGTCTCAACCCCGACAACGTGGCCGAGTCTGTCAAGGCCCTAGGTCCTCTGGCTGACCGAGTGATTGGTGTCGATGTGAGCAGTGGTGTGGAAGAGAATGGAAAACAGAGTCTTGAAAAGATCACGGCTTTTATCAAGGCTGCTAAAGAAATCCGGTAGAATATCAAATAAAATATACGTTCTTCAAATACAAGGGCAAGGGACGAACTGCCATAAACTCGTCACGAAGTGGGCTCTCTTATAGGTTGGCTCCCTATCTAATATGCTCTTAGCATTAGCATTTATAAGAACCCCCTTTGGCACATCACATTTTCGTCCGATATGCTGCGACTCCATCTCTTGTGGTCTTCAGCACCGGTCAACCTCCACAGCAACTCTTGAGAGCCTGAGACATCTTCTTGGTGAATTCATTAACACTTCCTCATAGCCTTCTTCCTAACCATCAAAGACCAATCATTCTTCTTCTGCTTCTTTCCTTTTCATCTGTCCTTCCTTTTTTTTATAAAATTCTACTTTCTGGACAGTGTTTGGTTCTTCTTCTCGGAATTCCAATCACTTAAGAACCCTGATCTTTCACTTTCCCTTATTTTCACTACTTGGAGAGACATTCAGTAAGGATGCCTTCCCAAATCTTCAAAGGTCGTGTCTTCGCCGCCGCAGGGCCTCTCCCTGGTCAGTTGACAATTGACAACCTGAAACGATGGGCTTCTCTACGCAAAGGCGTCTTCCTTGAAGACTTCGACGACGGTGTCACTCATCTCCTCTGCACCAGGGAGCAATTTGACAAGAAGGTCCCCAAAGGTATGGTATCGGCTTTCTTGCACTTTATCTCCGCAGTCTACTTACTATCGAACAGTCAAGCAGGCACTCAAGCGCGGCAAGAGTTTCCATATTGTTCACTGTGACTGGTTCGAGTTCTCGACAGTCCAGAACAAGAGACTCCCCGAAGCAGATTACTCCATGAGAAGTCTCCTTGCAAAGGAAAACGCAAAGAAACGAGAGAAAGAACGAGCAGAGAAGGGCAAAAGAGACGCCGAGAAATTCGTCAATACAAGTACAATGTTTCCTAATTTGACTCTGTGCCAGAAAGTTTCTGACACTTTAACAGACCTTTTCCACCTTTATAGAGATCGACTCAACTTTGTCTACCAAGTCGACATCACTCGAGATGATGAGTTTACCGGTGAATTCGGACAGAAGTATACACTCTGTGTGAGTGCCAATCTCTGCTTCTCCGTACGTGTCTTGGTACTAATAACGCGTAGCTATGGGAGTCCAATGCCAAACCTCACCTGTACTGGTTCACGGCCAAGTTCCTCAAACGCAAAGGGAGCTCGCAGCCTTCCTATCACCGTCCTAGCTCTCATGAGGGAAAATGGAAGGCGGAGATGGAACAGTTCATGGATTTCTTCAGGAAAAAGACTGGGATTGAATGGCAAGATCGGGTAACTCTAGCCCTCACAAGACCAAGCTCGTACTTTCAGTACACACCACCGGTATGCCAATATCGTCAATGTGAAGTTTCAGAATATACAGTGACTTACAAGCTGTAGGCTCGAGGAAAGCCCGTTGGACGGCGTCTGAGGCATGACATTGATTACTGTCGAGAGATCAACGCTGACATCCGAGGCTTGCCGTGGCCTCCTATCGAGGACTCGGAGACCAAGAGTAACTCGGCAGAGATTGACTCTGACGCTGGACCAAGAGTCTTTGAGAACGAATACGAGGCGATGGCTTCGCCTCCTGAATCTGAGCGTGCTCCAGAGGAGAGCGCGACTGCTGCTATTGTCGAGGAGTCTGAGGAAAATGAACCTCGCAGCAAGGAACATGGAGATAATCATGAACCACCACCTGAGGACATGGACATAAAGCCCGACAGTGTCTCTGATGATCTGGATTCGTCAGTTCTTAACCACACTTCCTTCACTAAACTTACTACTCCGCCACCATCAAACGATGAGAATGATATCTCGAAATCATCTGAGAACATTGCCGTGGTGATTGATGAAGAGAACGGGATGGGGATTTCATTGGAATTTGAGCCACGGGAACCTTTCTGATCAGAATTCCTTTCGAGGTTATGGTATGTGACTGGTTTGCTTTCTTGCTAGATATTACAAACGCGCAAGCTCATGGCAAGTGGTGCTAGGTCTCGGGACTGGAGGGAGGGGGCGAATTTATCAGGACAAGCGAAGTGTTTGGGAAGCTTGACATCTAATATCAAGTAACATGATGGGGCTATTCTTGAGACCTCGCAGGTATGGCACATTATTCAAATTAACATATCAGAGCAATAGCTAGACGATAATGCAAGGGCTGGTTTCCTTGACATCTATCATACTTGAAAATCGTCGCTACTCCATACTTTTAAGGGGTTACCTTATCAACTTCCTTGGCCATCTCACGTAGTCCGCTCCTGAGCATTCTTAGAATCTCAACTTGGGCATCAAAAACACTACAAGAGCACAAGCGAGCATGAGACCATATATCCAAAGAAAGAGAATCATCCTTCCAAGCCATCCCTTTCCTTCCGTCATCTGCTTTAACATACCCATCCGACCCCTTGCCGCCTCCATGCTCTGCTCCGTCTTATCCATGCCCTCAGCTGCACGACCCACCACCTCCTTATCTGCCTCGAGTGTGTTTGAGAAACGCTGCGAACTTGACTTGAGAGCACCCGCCATCTGAAGAATAGATTCGGAGAGGGCGTCCTGCTCGGCACGCTGGCGGTCGAGCAAGACTTCGGCTGTTGCTGTTGAGGCTTGAGGTGTGGAAGGTTTGCTGCGGTTGGCGAAGAGGGCGGCGCGTGCGGTTGAATGGGCAGATTGCGAAGGTGATGGTGATTTAGGTGCGCCTCGAGGCCGGAGAGTCTGTATCGTTTGTGTGGGTTCTTGGATATGCTGTTGGGGGAGAGTGGTCTCAGGAGGTGTTGTTGGGGCTGGCGTAGTAGGCGCTATCGATGTTGCTGTTAAAGGCAATGCCGTTGTCTCTGGAGGTTCTGAATCGGCATCGTCGTCTTGTCCTGAGCTTTCGGTAGGTTGTCCTGTTGATATAGAGTCGGCCATACTATCGCTAGGTGTGGGTATTATCTCGGAGAGGATGTCTTCTCCATCAGTGCTCACATCGTCTTCGTCTTCGTCAATTGCTACCTGTCGCCGTGTCAGCTTCAACTCTTCGTCTCATTGTTTAGTCTGTTTCGTACTTGTCGCAAATCTTCTAAACGGTCCAGAAGCAGCTCTAGCAGCTCTCTCTTCCCGTTCAGGTCCCCTTGTACTTCGGCCCTCCGGCCTGGTGCTTTAATTGCCAGCGCATCGTGTTCCAGCTTTGTCAACGAGTTTCGTGCGTATTCAAGGTTCTATAACCACCACAGTTAGAGTAGTTGAGCAGCTTTCCTGTATGGCACTCTTACAGATGCCACTCTTGCCCTCTCAAACTCGCTCGATCGTAGCCTTCGTTCTCGGTCGCTGTCTGTGTGTAGAACGGTCTTTTGTAGTCGTAGTAGCAGATTTCCAAGCTCTGCGGATGCAGTATCGATTGCGCTTCTGTTAAGCGACGGACTGAGTGATTCCGAGAGCCTCGCCATGATTCTTTAGGTAGTCGATATCGTAGATTTGCGCTGTCTCTGGTCTTGTCTATGGTGTTTCAGTGACGTGTGAGGTTGAAGGAAGCTCAAGCTATTGCGGGTCCATGTGGCTAAAGCAAGTGGCAAGCCACGTCGCAACCTACACCACCTCCGATGTTCATCTTTGTTTTATGAAGCCCAATGACCCCCATGTTGTAGACTTTAACATCTCGTATATTTCACTTCAATTCTATTGGGCTTCAATCATAGTATGTGAACTTTTCAGCCATGACGTGTCGAGTATCGTCAATCTTGATAAAGGTCTGTTGTCAAAGCAGGAGACGTTTTAGACTGGAAATCATTGGATGCGCAAGTTATTTACAAGAGGTAGCTGCGAAAAAGCAACACACGGAAGCCACATAGTTATACTCGCATCATTTATAGACCAAGTAAAAGAAGCACATAGTTACATATCCATGCGAAAATAGGCCAAGTTAGCAAGCAAGTTTAACTCCTGCCCTTTTATGCAAAATACCCTATACCGTGCAAATCAGAAGTGGGAGCTATGTACCTAAGCGTCTCATCTCTGTCCCGCAAACCTAAGCGCCCTACGCCAGGTGCAAAATAACGATTAAAACATGACCCAGTGATCATCCACTCTCGGCCCCCATGGAAAATGTCCCATGATACCTCATTACCTCTTATGTTTAACTAGTCGGTTGAAAGACTCCCGACTCCGCTGTTAGAACGAGCGTGGTCTCTGCTGAATGCTAACTTGTTGCCCAGCACATGCAGGGTCAAGTGTCCGCAGGTGATACGTAACTCGACGAGACAACAGTCGAAGTCACCTACACTCTCTTAGAGTCGACTCAGTCCCTGGGCTCACTCTTCCTATCCTCTTCCTCCTCCTTCTCTAAAGCGCTGCGCAGTCTTTCTTCTTGTCGCTTCCAGTGACCACCCTCTTCGTAGTCGGCGCTAATCTTTAGAGCTTTCCGTAATCGCTCGCTCTCCTTAATCTTGGCATCGGCCATCTCGTGAACCTGGTGCTGCTTGAACGTCTTCCTTGGTCCACCGCCTCGTTTTCCTGAATTCATCTCGGCAAGAAGCTTTTGTCGAAGTTCGTCACATCGCTTTTCAATCTGATCCTCATCGACTCTTCAGGGGTGTTAGAATGCAAGCACCTTCTGAGTGGGGCATATGAAGCAACTTACTCTTCCTCTTCCAGCTTGTCCCTGAGATCGAAAACCTTAACCTCGACTTCGCGCTTGCGGTCATGTTCCAAAATACCCTTATCAGGCTGTCGCTGCTTGTGCCGCAAGCTATCTAGGTCTTTTGGATAAGGAGCGCCGTAATCACGGGGCTTAATGTGAGCAAGGTTGCGCTGGACGTAGCCCGAGGTGCCACTGCCACGGGGAGTGTTGAGACCAACGTTGTCGGACATATTTGAGTGATATGTATAAGCTCAATTATGTATCAAGAACCGAGAGGGACTCTGTATCTGAATATGGCACGTAATGACGATGTTAAGAACGGCCGAGGGTTACTACTAACGTATGTGTATGCGACCATGACAAGGGACCTTGAGTGATGTAGGACGCTTTTCTGCCGCTATCGCATTAGCTAAAGCGTCACCGCTTACTGTTTTCAGCTGATAAGATAAGAAACACCGCCCCTCCATCATCATGGAGGGGTAAGGTATGGAATATTTCGATGGAATTTATAAGTGAGTCAACAGCTTAGGCATTGTCAGAGCGACTCGAGACTGTTTTTATCTCACCCTGAGATTGTTCTGTTCCAAATTCGAAAAAAATATCAGATCTCTCACATTATCCATATATTGCATCATCCGAGATGCCTCACGTCCCTTCTTCAGCTGAAACCGAAAATCAGGGTGATGCGCCTGAGCTCGTCTTCCCACGAGTCACCAAAGATCACATTCAAAACTGTTCTTACGACTCTTGGTTTCCAAAGTATAGAAGCTCTTGTCTCAAGTCCCGGATAATCCCACTCCCTTCATCATTCGTTGAGTATCTTCACGAAGATGGCATAGTTCTGGCGGATGACGAGGAGAACCAAGACGAACCTGAGGAAGAGTGGCATGCATCATCCAATACATCTGCGAAGCCACCGTCCAAAGACCCCGAATCATCAGATGACGAAGAAGATGAGCCTGAGAGATTGCCACCAAATCAGAGGTTCCCAGAGACGCACAATCTCATCAAGGAGAAGATTGCAGAACTGGGTGGCTCAGTGGCACCGAAACTGAACTGGTCGTCACCAAAGGATGCAAAGTGGATTTCACCTCACCAGAACACTCTCAAGTGCACATCCCCAAATGATATTTATCTTCTCCTCAAGTCATCTTCTTTTGTTTCTCACGATCTTGATCACGCCTTCGACGACTGTACTTCAACACCCCCTTCCCGGCCATACGCACCCATTCTTGTCCTAAGACCGTTCTTCACTCCCCATGTTGCCTTGGAATTTCGATGTTTCGTCAAGCACCGTACACTCATTGGGATCACGCAACGCGATCTCAACCACTATGATTTCCTGGAGGGAATCCGACCTCAGCTGTGGCGAAAGATCAAGGCCTTCTTCCGTGAGAAGCTCAGACTCACGTTTCCTGACGCCAGCTTCGTCTTTGACGTTTACGTCCCAGAGAACTCGCTCGAGAAGGATGGACTTGGAAAGGTGAGGTTGATGGACATCAATCCATGGGCACCTCGAACAGACAGCCTCCTTTTCGGCTGGCAAGAGCTTCTGGAAATGAATGTTCCAAAACCTCTATATGGAACATCGAGCAACGAGGCCGGTCCGGACATTAGTGGCGACGACACGGTTACTGAGGGTGAAGAAGATGATGACGACATCGAGTATCGACCCGACCTGGGCACTGAGTTCAGAATTATAGAAAAGGATGATCCAGCTGCCTACAACTTCAGCACCCCGCAATACTCGGCACACAAGCTGCCAAAGGAAGTTGTGGATGCAAGTTTAGCCGGCCAGGGCGGTTTGATGGAGTTTGCGATGCAGTGGAAGGAGATTACGGAGGGAAGAGGGGATGGTATTTGGGAGCAGGCTGCTGGTGCAGGGAGGTAGAGGTCATCTGGTGCTGAATACAAATCGTTATGGTAGTCACTAGGTACTAATCCAGATGTCTATCCTCGTTACGTATAAGCCAGGGGACACACAAGACCAACAAGGATGAAAAGGTATTACCAGTGTTGCAGAGAAAATCAATGGTGAACCAACAAGTATACCATACAAAAAGGAACTGAACATGCCCAACAGATGAAAGATTGGGATTTATTCATCCGATTGAACAAGCCAAGTCCATTGAGTTGAAGTGAGATGAACACTGGAACTTGATGGTTTATAGCAGCGTCCAACAGCGCGTTGAAAGCCACCAAGTTCATGTCAGTTTGAGCCACGCTTGATGGTTGCTGTATAGGTAACCTTGTTAGATGAATGTGAAGTCTTGCTTGAGCTCGCGTTTACATGATTTAGTGATAAGTTAATGCGTCTAGCCCAGTGAACCGCGTTCGTGTACTGTGCAAATACGCGAGAGACACGCGGCTCGTAGCACTGTGTGGGTCATAGCGCCTTAACTCGCTCACCCCCGGGTCGTGTTCCTCTCATCTCATCTCATCCCACTTCTTGTCCCCCCTTGTCAAAAACAACCACCCACCCACCAACCAACCAACCACTCATTACCGCTGTTGTTGATCCTTTTACTCTAAAGACACGCCCTGCCGTTGATTTCGAAAAGCTTTTGTATAAGCCGACCTTATTATAATATCAACTTCGAGATCACTGCTACCGTGAGAGACGACTATACTACCTAGTAGTTTCTACTCTATTTCCCTCATTTTCATCCTCAAGATGCCCAAAGTAACGACCGAGCGCCGCACGAGCGCCCGAACTCGACCTCTCGGGGTTCGATCGTCCTCTCGCGTGAGGGCTCGCTCAGCCTCTGAGCAGCCGGACAAGAAGCAGCTTCTTGACGAGAAGACCAAGCTCGAGCAGATCGACGAGGAGGATCTCCCTACTTCTCAGTCAACTATCAGCAGCTTCACCTCGTCTGTGCCCTCGAATGACAACAGTTTTAGCAGCTTCAGCAGCGATGAGCAAGATGCTCGACCCCAGTTGCCCTCTCTGGCATCAACCAACTTGCTGGCTAACGGCAGGGACACATCTCCAGATGCTCTCCAGTATCAAGAGCACGGTTCACCTGATTCAGTACCTGATTGGGCTTTGCCACCTGTTCGTGACCCGAACACCTCAGACGAGGACTCATACTTGAGCGCTGGCCAGGTCGCCTACATGACCTATGGTAATAGCATCAAGATTGACAGCGCTCTTTGTAGGAGGCTGTCGAGCGAGGATGCGATTCGAGAGGTCAAGCAGCGTCGTAACGATCTTGAACTCAACATGGAGCGTCGCAGCAACGTCGAAGCCTTCCTCGCTCACCTCACCGGAGTATACGTTAAGCGGGCTTGCAAGAATTGCTCAAAAGGCCACGGTCCATGGCACGATTGTGTTATCTATGCCGGCCAGATGTGTGGTAGCTGCACCAACTGTTGGTTTAACGCCAGCGGCTCTCGCTGCACCTTCCATGGTAAGCCTATTGTCATGAGTTCACTCACCTTCTGCCGCTTGCTTTCATGTTCACAACACTATTATGAATCAACACTAATACAAGATCTAGAGAACAATCAGAATTCCATCTATCCCCCGAATCCTGTGTATCACCCGAATTCGGCTGGAATGCCCCAGCAACACGAGCATCTACCTCCTGCATATCATCAAGCACCTGCTCCCCAAGCTCACTCCTCTCGGTCTTCGAAGCGAGAGGCGTCTAATTACTATCCATCACCCCATACTCAGCGACAATCTCCTGAAACCCTCATTCAGGGACTTGGTGTGGATCTCAGCAAGTAGAACTTGCCTGAATCTACCGCAAATTTGATCAACCAGGCTTTGATAGATGGCGCTACCATGGGACACAAGGAGCGACTTCTTGCGCGGGTAGAGGCTACTGCCGAAGAGCTCGGCTTGCGTATTGCAGAGCTCCATGAATTCAACAACACACCCGAGGGCAGAGCCGCGATAATGGAGCATTCTGAACCAGCGACCCATGCTGGTTCTTCTGAAGGGAGCATTGAGGAAGTTGTCTCCGAAGATAACCAGTCTAACTGATCTCACCATCATACCGCGATCTTGGATCTGAGCGGCCACAGTGATCGGATTTTCTACCGGGAGTGCCAGCTTACCATTGAGTCCTGCTCAACATCTTGGTTGATATAGACAACGGTTGAAGAAAACAGAAAACGAACCAACAAAAAAAGCACTAGACAAGAGCTAAAGAGAGTAAGTCCCTATGCCTGAACTTTTACCGTACGCCAGTCCATTAACTGAATCACAGTGCTCTCGGCTCATACATATCCCAACTTGGTCGTTGGACATAGACAACCCCAATCGCTTATCGAGTGAGCTCAGATGGCCTTTCCGCTGTTTTGCGGAATTCTGTTCTGAGTTCATGATTGGAAAATACAGACCACGTCTACATCTGGATGAGAAGATTGTACACCGACTACGAGCCACGTACGCTATATCCGGAGTGATGTTTCTTACCATTTCCTTTTGCGAGATTTCTTTCTTTTCACTATTCCGGACTGGCTGTATCCCCGAATTGTATCATCACTCACACGCATTCGTGCTTTTGGGTCGACATTTTTTTCCCTTTGCGAACACTCTGTATGATCATGTAATACACGAATAGCAACGGCATGGAGCGCCTGATTTCACTAGCAAGCGAGGCCGGCATTTTCTGGATGGACAGTGAGATTTCGATTGGTTCTTGGAGGTCAGGGAGTCTGGCTTGGATCTGGACCGATATTGAATCTCATACGAGCTTTGCTTCTAGGCTCTAGGATGGAAGTGAGGAAGCTTGAGTGTATAGTATTTCTTTCGTACAGAGTTGACAATGTATTGTAATGTACTGTACGTTGAATGAGTCGCGACACAGAGACTACTGCTTATGCACCTGCAAAATGAACCGTAGAAAAGGCTCTCAACCCAATTTCAGAGTAACAAGTAACTCAGCTATCGCTTTCCCAGCCTATCTACTTAGGTAATTAAGTATATTCTCGAAGATCCCAGTTAGAGTTGCGCTGAAGCCACATGACCTGTTTTGACTCGCTTCGACAACATCACTAACATATTTGATACAGTACATTTCAGTACGCATACCAGTCGCATGTCTCACGCTCAGAGACAAAACCCATCCTTCTGTAGGGCTTCAGTCAGATCAATCCCCAATTGAGCGACGTGGTTGGGGAGCGCGCGTTACCAGCCTCGCGATTTTACAAGACGGGAATTCGGCATTACCCAAGTGAGAAACGCCAAAAGAAAGGTGAGTCAAAATAGAATATGAGCGACAGAAGAAAAACCAGCATTACGGGTGCGAGATTCCGCGAGAGGCGGTGAGGATGTTTCAGAGACCAGACACATGAAAAAGTAACACTTTCAGATATACTTGGTAGTTGAAAATTAAACGAGAAAACACCACAGGCGAGTAAGTAAACAATGCTAACGCAGAGGAACAAAGCGTGGTAGGAAAAGAGTTTCGTAATTAAACAAAGTAGATGACCACCATCCTCCGTCGCCCGTACTGTTTAGATGCAGATAGTGAAACTCTCCTTCAGCCTCGTTCATCGCACTATCGAACGGGCTATTCATCTCTCCCCGACGTCGTGGGCGGCCGTGACCACTGGCCTTCGCGGCCCCATCGTCTGTGGTCTACCGGTCCTCAAATCTTTCTCCCTTTAAAAAAGACGTTTTTGTGATACAAGGCAACTCCCATCCATCAGCCGGCAAAATCCTTACAAAGAAACGGAACCAAGGTCGACCTGGGTGCTGCTAAAAACCAGTAGTATATCAGGCGTGATGGGCGATCCGGACCATCAGTAACCGACGTCGACCGAAGGAGTCGCGCAGTTAATACCAAGTCTCCGCTCCTCTGGTATGACGAGTACAAGAAATAATCGTGAGCCATTTCCCCGTGGCCCATCTAAACAGTGTCGTTATTAAGATCGAGGGTATTCGTGTTTTTGTGACAGCAAGAAAATAAAATCATTTAGATAAGACCACAGAGACGAAGGTTCTCTTGGATGATGATATCTGGGAACTCGTTAGAATAATTATTCACTTTCGAAAACATCGAGACTTACCGTTGACAGCCGCCATGACGAAGCGGATCTGAGTGGTATCGGTTGCGCAAGTGAAATGGGTATAGATCTGCTTGGTCTCGTGTTGGTTCAAGCTTACGAAACGGTTCAGGATGTAATCGCAAGCCGCTGCGTAGTCGTCGCCACCTTCGTAGTCGGGGAAGTAGTTCTTCATGGGGCTGACGGGCAGCTTCTCCTTGAAACGATCGATCTTGTTGAGGAACAGGATGATCGATGTCTTGATGAACCACCTCGAGTTGCAGATGGAGTCGAAAAGAGTAAGAGCCTCCTGCATTCGGTTGACGGTCTCATCTTCGAATAGAAGCTGATCGTATTCGGAGATGGCGACCAGGAAAAGGATGGTGGTGACATTCTCGAAGCAGTGAATCCACTTCTTTCGCTCGGATCTTTGGCCACCGACATCGAACATTCGATATGTGAGGTCGCCGATGATGAAGGTGGTCTCGGTGATACCAGTGGTCTTGACACGAGATCGGAGGACATCCTGGTCGTTAGGCATGTAATCAGGAGCCGCGATACGCGCGATGTTGTCGAAGTAGCTATTAAGGATTAGCCATCAGGTAGGGGATGTTTTCTAGCAGATGAACATACTATCGAGCGGAATCGTTGAGCTGGTATTCACGGGATCGCTTGAAACATTCTTGTACACCGCGATCCTTCCACAAAGCCTCAATGGCGCTGCCAACTTCAGGAGGAAGGACGTCGCCTTCGATCTGAGCTGGTTGCATGAAGATAGTCTGAACGTGGTACTCCATGCGCTGGTCCTCAAGAGGCAGTTCGAGAGACTCCATAGCCTCGAGGATGACGCGCATTGACTGGACTGTGTTGCTGAAGATGATTTCCTTGAAGGATTCTCGCTCATCCCGTGAGTAGCCACCCTCGTGGATGAGCTTCATCTGCTTGAGAATAGTAGACTTTCCGGATTCACCGGCACCTATATCAAGGCATGTCAGAAAGCGCATGCGATAGTAGGAGGCAGTCGCCGCGGTTCAATGCTATTGCATGTCGCGTGAGTGACCAAGCCGATTAGCAAACATACCGAGCAGCAGCATCTTGATCTCATTTCGCTGCATCATCTTGTCGCGCTTAAGCTGGTTCTCAATCTCCTCGTTCCGGGCCTTGCCCTCCTTCTCCTCTGTGCTCATTCCGCAACCCATTGTGACGGTAGTGTGCGTTTACTTCGAAACGGCGAAGAAAGAAAAGCTGGAATTTATTAAACGAGGCAGACGATACGATGTTTACGTGTGTCGTCGTGATCGCAAGATGGGGGTGGTCTGAAGCCGTCGACGTTAGTGATTAACAACGCTCGAGGTCGTGGGCGAACGAAGGACTATTGGCTGTTTTGGCGGCGTGAAGGCACACACACTCTCGACTTGTCAAGGTACAGAAAAGAGAAAAGAGATGAGACGGAAAAGAAGCGAGACAAAGCGAAGGCGATGTAAGGTTGAGGTAAGGTGGAGTGGAGGAAGAGAAAAGGAGATGTAGAAGCAGCTTTTGGCGTAGCGCAGTAACTGGGGGGAGGAGGCTGCAATTTGGGGCACGACACACGAGTCGTGCCAACAAAGGCCCAGCCCAGGGCGGAATCTCTCGCGCCTCCCCTGGACCAGGGGGTGAGGAGGCCCTAGGAGCTTTTAGGTCGCCCGGGGGGTGGAGATGGGGGAGGGGTGTGTTGTATGGGTACTCAGAACTGCGGGTTCCTCATGGGATTGAGCTGATGATTGATGCTTGCGGGTATGGGTATGGGGCAAAGACAGAGCAATAGATGAACTGTAGATAGAATAAACTGACCTGAGGGTTCAATCTTAACACACTCAATAGATGGATGATGACAAAAATCGATTGATGGTGAGGGTATGTTAACGGCGAATCACTCTTCTTCACTGGTAATGATGTGCGCCCATGCAAGAGGCGAAAGGCAAAGGTAAAGACGGGTGGGCGGATGAATTACGATAGGACAGGCGAGAACCTGATGGGCCAAGACTCCAGGTATCGTAGGTAGAGTAAACCCTAAATCTGCGGACTCAGAGCGGAGCAGAGTAGAGTGGAAGGAGGAAAATGAGGTTCTGGGAAAGGAGAGAGAGAAAGAATTCAGAAGCAGAAGCAGAAGCAGATCGGGAGGATGCGAATGGGAGGAGAGAGAAAGAGAGGGGAAGAGGATGCGGCCGGGGACACCGTCAACCAAAGACGACAGTTGATTGGGGGGAGAGGGAGAAAGAGGCGTGTGCTGAGCCAGCCAGATGGGAATTGGAAGCGAAAGAAGAGAAAAAGAAAATGAGATGAAATGAGAGAGTCCATGTTGAGGTACCGCTAGCTCCAGTGCTCAAGCACGTTAGTACTTTACCGGTACCTCTCTGCCCGGCAAGCCTTGAGGTACCTTCCATTACCTACTAGAGTTGGTTAGCAGGGTCCTCCCTCTTCTGCCACCACCTTAGCCCCGGGACGCTTTCTTTTGCATTAGGCTCTAGGTATGAATCTCCTTTATTACCTGGATACCTACCTATGTACAATAATGATCAACGGGGAACGGGCTTGCTCCAAAGTCTGGCCAATGCCTTGACGTTTTAGGGTACTTTGGTGTGCTGTATCACAACTCTTGAGCACCTTGAATACTGAATCTAAGTATCCGTACATATCTCCTCATACTTCAAGGTGGCCCGCGATCTCTCCAGAGACAAAAGCTGCAGTACTTGGCTTGTACTCCGTACCTGAGCTAGAGGTCAGGGAATTTGGGGGACCCCGGCATCCATCCCAATCCTTACAGCGTCATCCTGGAGGTTATCAAAGCGGACGTCAGGGACGGACCCTCTCTGTCTGCACTCCATTTCTATCAGCATCAGTGCACTTTTAGGGAGATTGGAGAGCACCAGAGGGCCGCCTGATTGCTCGCAAGGTCTGGACTGGCTCTCTGATACGATACCCTACCCCGGTATTCTCACCTCACCAGATGGAAGACATAGGCTCTGTAGGTACTCTGTATATACAAAACCACTGCTTGCGTCCAAGTATACAGTGTGCGGTTCCTCAGCGCAGCCTTGAGCTCGGAGCTTCCCCCACCTCAGCATCGCTTGCGAGATCCAGCTTCTACTGGACCTCCCCATGTCGCAGGTGGTCGATCCAGTGGTTGCCCAGCCGTGCCAGCGAAGGCTCTCGCTGGCTGTTGAGCGAAAACCCTGCACTCGAAATGCACAGTGTTGATCCTCGCATCTGTCGTGACAGCGATGCATGGCGGACGACAGGAAGCAAATCAGCATCAGCATCAGCATCAGCAGCTGCAAGGAGCCGGGTTCTCGTCTCAAAGTGAGATAAGGGAAAGCTCTCTCTGCGAACGGCCATGTCCCAACTCGTCCTTGAACAAGCAATTCCTCTTCCATGAACCAATTCAAAGCCAGACCAGGTCCACGGTGAAGTTAGGTGGAGTAATGGTGCCATTTGCTTGGCTGTGGGTATCCATGGGACATTGACGAGCGAGCCCGTCTCATCGGCTAATAAAGCGTCTTTGCGCAAATGGAAAGGCACCCGCTAATTAAATAAAACAGACCTGCTCTTGTTCCAGTCATCACCTTACAATGCCTTGCCTTGGCCGCTTGCAGAACAACCTGGTGGATCTAGTGGGGTTCACAAGAA